>JAJIBD010007078.1:0-84542 GCA_021461705.1 Cryptotis parvus | reverse complement strand
TGCTATTGCTCCAGCCCCCTACTAGGATTCTCTCAATTTCCAAGTTATCTGCAAACAGGAAACTAAAACGTGACTTTATTTTCAAGTCAAGAATTAATCTATTTAGAGAAGTATGGCATAATACTCGAAAGGATAAAGAGAATAACGGCAAGAGTAAAAACAAATCAGAGAGCAGTTCAACTGTAAGGAACCCAGCCCGCACCTTTTTGCATCAGGTTCACATAGAAATAACAACAACACAAGTTTTCTTAGTATTCAAAACCATTGCAATCTCACTTAGTCATTAACTGTGCTTCATAACAACAAAATTTTTTTCTAAGAAAAAATTTCCAGGCTACACAAAGAAACGTCCAATTCAGGGAGGTAGAGTGATAGTACAGTGGATAGAGCCTTTGTCTTGCCTGCAGCCAACCCAGGTTCCATCCCTGGCACTCTATAGTGCCCAGAGCACTGCCAGACCACCAGTAAAGCCGGAGAAGAGACAGGTCAGATGCTCAGGGGCACAGCTCAACCCACATGGAGCAGCCCATGGAGCAGCAGGAGGGTGAAAATGGCTGGGCCCCTGGCAGGGTTCAACACAGCTCCTAGGGTCAGCAGACTCGTGGGTGATACGGCCCTGCTGGACAGACTTGGAGCAGGGGTCGGGGCCCACCCCACCCCCATCCCCTCCACGTCCGTCCATGTCCCAGTGGGTGTGGCTACGAGCCCTGCAGCCACCACCACCAGGGCACTGCCAGGAGTAATACCTGTGGGCAGAACCAGGAGTGAGCCTTGAGGACGGCCAAGTGTGCCCCCTCCACCAGAAAAATAATGTCGAGTTTTTCAGAATGAGAAAACCTAAGAAATTCCATTATAACCAAACTCTTTATTTGCACAGGACAAACAATAATTACACAACAAGAAAATGAATAAACCCTCCCAGTGATATGATACATTCTTGTTTCCTTTTAATAATTGGAAAGGTAAATTTCAAGACCTCAAATTGATTTTGAAGAGATTATTTTATTTATTTATCTTGACATTAAAAATAGTTTAATTTAGAAAACAGTAAGGAGAAAAAGAATATACATTGCAGGCTGTGAGAAGGATATGAAGAGATATTTTTTTTCCTTTTTGGGTCACACCCAGTGATGCTCAGGGGTTATTCCTGGCTCTTCCCTTACGAATTACACCTGGAGGAGTTTGGGGAGACCATATGGGATGCTGGAGATTGAACCTAGGTCAGCCATGTGCAAGGCAAACGCCCTACCCACTGTGCTATCACTCCCGCCTCTGAAATGATAATTTTATAGGCTCAAATATTTTGGAAGCATATCACATGTGCTCAAAGAACTTTTTGTAGATGAGTTTGGCAAACCATGAACTGTTGATCAGATCTAGTCCTTTATCTGTTTCTATACCTGGCAGTGCTCAGGGTCTACTCCTCTGCTTTGAGCTCAGAGGTCACTCTTAGAGGGGCAGCATATGGGTTGCAGGGATGACACTCAGGTTGGCCGCATGTAAGGGGAAGTGCCCTCCCTGCTGTCCTATCTCTCCAGTTACCTCTCCAGCCCATCCATCCGTCACCATTTATTGACTGTTCTGAACTAAAAATGGCTTTTATTTTTAATAAAATATCAAATATCAAACTAAAAGTAATATTTTATGACATATAAAGTTATCTTAATTAAAATTTTATTGTCCTTAAAGAATCCAAGGGAAAAAAAATAAATAAAATTTTATTGTCCATAAAGAGGGACCAAATAGGACACCATAAAATTAATTTTTTTTTAATGAAGAGACTTTGTTCCCGAGAACTGCAGGAAGCAGAAGCCCTGGCTCAGTCAGCAGAGTCTCCCCAGCTGTGCCAACAGCCTCAGAATGGGGGCCGGAGGAGACGGACAAACCCTCTCTGGGCACAGGAAGTGTCTTTACTGGAAGAGCAGCGCTGGGTTCTGAGGAGTGCAGGAACGGGCACTGCCCAGGGATGTCCACAAGGTGGCCTGTGACACTGTGCCCAGCAGGTTTGAGCCACCTGCACTGCACCTGGGACACCATAACATTTAACATCAATCACTTGTATCACTTGTCTTCCTGTTGTTCATTGATTTACTCAAGCGGCCACCAATAACATCTCCCTAAGTCCTGTCAAATGCTAGTGTAGCCCAAGGGCATCTGCTTGTTCCAGGGGCATGAAGAGCCTCAAACTATTCCTTCAGGTCATGGAATGAAGTCTATAATTAACATCAATAAATATTGGAATTTGAATGGACTTATTTATGCTATCATGGCCTGAGTAACTGTGCTGAGACTAATAAATTTTTGTCTGATCCTTTCCAAGAATGTTTTCTATTATTATCATACTATTACTATTATTTGTGAAGCAAGATGGTTTTTATTGAACATAGCTTACTTAGATGTGAGGGAAGAGAGAGGGAAGTACGCGTGCTCAAGAGAGAACATGGGCTTCTCTAGAGTGGAAAAAGCGAGCAAAGAGACAAGCAGGCTCAGTATGTGTTCAGGGGAGAATGTGGGCTTGAGGAGCAAGACCTCCATCTCTTATTTTAAGAGCTTTACCCTATTAAAAAACACTGAGATCCTCATAAGCTGAAGACGTCTTCATAGAAATTGCCACAATATATTATGTTAAAAAGATTCTCAAAATGGTAAAAGGTAATACAGTTGCCATATCACAGAATAAAATAACATGACTTTTTCAATTTAAACATTTTTGTAATTTTATTTAAACAACGCGATTTACAAAGTTGTTCATAATACAGTTGACTTTTTCAATTTTAGGATGTCTCCCTTCTCTCTTTATGTGAGTATTGTGTAGTTACCAAGAGAATGTGCTTTAAAACCATTAATTGTCCTTGAGTATTAGCATTTTGTGATGTTGAATTATTACTTATCCCATTCGTAAATCTTGGGGTTCTTTCAACAAAAATAGAATAACAATGGTACTAAACTTCATAAAGTTATAGGAACAAGCATTGATTATTTAAAATTGAATTCTTTAGCTCTGTACCAGTACATTGCAAGCGTACAATAACGCTATTATCTATTTTTGATTAATTGTTTGTTGGTTGGGGGATTGTTCTGGGGATAAAACCTAGGAAGAAACATGGGCAAAACCAGTGTGCTACTGCAGATAGAAATAGAATCTCTATACGTTTATTTTTTTAAAAATCACATAAAAACAACTGAGGGAATCTCACAAGTATCCATTTTCTTTTATTTTGACATATAGTTTTGAGGACAATCCCTGTGAATTTTAGCCTTGTTTCTGAATTATGCTTAAATAATTAGGGGTTCATTGAATTAGTCAAAGAAGACAGTATTTCAGCATTCATACACACGATAGTTGAATCCAAGATTAAGAAGACATGCAAATACTCCCACAGAAGCCGGGTGTGGGAGCCTACACTCCAGCATGTAATGTTCACACTGCCAATGAATACAACTGGGGTGTGTGACTGGCCTCTGTTTACCCATAGGAGTAGCTTTCATCATCATACTCCAGCTCATCTTCTTCCTCATCATCCAGCAGCCCATACTTAAATTTCCTGTAGACGGTGCCATCTTGGCCCATGTAGACAATGTCATCATCATCGTCCTCGTCGTAGTCTCGGTCCCTGTACTCTATCACCAGATCCTCTTCAAAGCGGGTGCTCTGCAGATGGCTGCTGGTGGAGGAGGAGTAAGATCTGGCAGGCTCAGCCAACTTGGCATAGCCAGCTTTCTCTCTGGCCTGCGCCCGAGCCCGAGATCTTCTCCAGACCAGCACAGCCACTGGGAGGAGAAGCACCATCATGACAGAGGAGGTGATGAACAGGGCAGCCTTGAAACGCTCAGTTTTCTGCCCAGTCTCACCTTCTTGAAGGATGCACTCGTCTGTCAGAACATAGCCCCAGAGCGCACGGAGAGAGGAAAGGAATGGAAAAAACTCGCTTTCAGAGGTTAAGCATCTTTGCAGTTACCAAATATCCAGCACTTTTTTGAACTTCAAGAGTAGCTACTCTACAGACTTGCACGTGTGCCCTACTAGGTTTCTGTTCATGTGTGACACCAGCAAGCGCTTCTAGGATGAAGGTGAGTTTGAGACCCAAAGGGTCTTCTTTCTCTCATCTCTGGACCTAGCGACTCAATTTCTTTCTTTTGTTTTCTTTTTTTTTTTTTTGGGTCACACCCAGCAATACTCAGGTGTTACTCCTGGCTCTGCAGTCAGGAATTACTCTTGGTGGTGCTCAGGGGACCACATGGGATGCTGGGAATCAAACCTGGGTGGGCCGTATGCTAGGGAAATGCCCTACTGACTGTTCCATCTCTCCAAACCAAGTGACTCAATTTCTCACGGTTCAATGTTTCTGACCAATTCTTCTATCTTCCTCGGAGAGAAGTATACTCTTGGGCTATGCTCCACTTATTCTTTTTTTTTTTTTTGGGTCATACCCAGCGATGCTCAGAGGTTACTCCTGGCTCTTTGCTCAGGAAGTACTCCTGGCAGTGCTTGGGGAACCATACGGGATGCCAAGGATCAAACCTGGGTCAGCAGAGTACAAGGCAAATGCCCTATCCACTGTGCTATCGCTCCGGCCCAATTCTTAATTCTCATAGAGTTTAAGACTGGGTCCTCTCCTGCCTACCTTTGAACCTGGTCCAGCAAGACTGTCCTCATTCAAGGGCAGGTCAGATTATTTAGAGAGCCACTGGCTCCTCACTTTATAGATTTAGAATTTACTTAGGTCAATCTGTTGCTTGATCATTGAGGAAACTGAAGCTTGTGGAGGGAAGTACATCATTAACAGTATCCGAAGCAAGAGATTATGAAGTGATCAGAACTCAAACTTTATGGTATTGTCTTGAAGACATTCAGAGAAATGCTGACAGCTGTTTCCTAAACCCTTGGTGTTCTCAGACCCTAATCTGGCAGAAAGAGAGCACCATTATTAAATTCTGACAGCCATGTTAACTAGTAAGGGATTTCTTCAATAATAGTTATGATGTCTAGTGTTGAAAGCTCTTTTTCCTACTAATCCTTGTTTTGATAGTTAAGTAACCAACACTGTTACAGAGGAAGGACCAAAGTACATCAACATCAACAACTATGCAGTCAAGTATATTTTCTAAATTTAATCCAGTGGCATGATTTGGGCAGTGATCTAGTTTTATAATCTTCCAATCCTTAAACCACTAAATGGGAGTTTAACAGAAACTATAAAAGAACAGGGGGTGTGAGGCAGCCTATAGGGTGGTTGTCTGGTCAAATACATAGTAAGCTGACAAGTATTTCTTGACCTAGGTTTCAGTTCTTGACCCTGGAATTCATTTATGAGAGTACATACATTACAGGTACCTCATAGACACTAGTTTAATGGAAATAATACTCTTGTCAATTATTCAGAGGAAATTGTTTTTGCTTATTAGATATTATATAATCATATCAATTTTATTACCATTACTTTTTAAAAAATATTTTATTTGTCATAATTTTACTATATTTTCACCTTTTGCTATTTTTCCCTTTTTTTTTCAGTCACACCGGCAATGCTCAGGGTTTACTCCTGGCTCTGTACTCAGGAATTACTCCTGGTGGTGCTTGGGGACCATATGGGATGCTGGGGATCAAACCCTGGTTGGCCGCGTGCAAGGCAAATGCCCTACCCGCTGGACTATCGTTGAGCCCTATTTTTTTCCTTTTTGATAGTCATAATTTTACTATAACCCTTTATTTTCTATTTTACACATGAGAATATCATTCTCATGGATTTTAAATAATTCCCCTCTTCAATAGCACAATTAGGGGCCGGAGCTATAGCCCAGCGGGTAGGGCATTTGCCTTGCATGCAGCCGGCCCATGCAGGCCTGGGTTCGATCCCCGACATCCCATATGGTCCCCCGAGCACCGCCAGGAGGTAATTCCTGAGTGCAGAGCCAGGAGAAACCCCCTGAGCATTGCAGGGTGTGACCCAAAAAGCTAAAAAAAAAAAAAAGCACAATTATTAAAGCTTTCATTAGCATTAGCACAAACATTTTTTTCCTAGAGAAAATATTCAAGCACCAGAGGGCTGGAGAAGAAATCTGTGTGGGAGATAGACACTGCCGTGGAAGTGCCACAAAAAAGACCTGTCCAGTTTGTTTCACGCTGCAATCATGACTCACTTTATTCCATGTCTAGGTCAACAGAGTTAGGGTTGACTCTGCATTCTGTTTCTTTAGTGGATCAAAGAATCTTAGAAAGGAATGGACAAGTAATTAAGTACGTAAGACTTTTTTAGTCTGGGAGTACTTTAAGAGTCACCAAAGTCCTAGAATTCTGAGTAAACACTTCTTCATAGAAGAGGCCTGCAGAAACTGTCTCACATGCATATGCTTCTACTTCCCTTAAAGTACTTGATGGAATGAGGGTTATTGCCCCCGGACTGAAGTCACATGATTTTAGGCTGAGGTGGAGGGTATGCTTTGATTTGGGGGGGTGGCAGGTACATTCAGCAGTGTTGGGAGTCACTTAACTTCTGGCTCTGTACTCAGGGGTTGTTTGAGTGCTACCTAAAGGACCCTGCAGTGCTGGGATCACACTTGGGCCTCCTGCAAACAAAGCATGTGTCCAGTTCAACTCTTTCTCTCTCCCCCAAAGTGGATATGTAGGAGGTTCTAGGGAAACCAGCTGTTCTTGGCCCAGGAAAACCGGAAGTGAATCATTAGCTTCAGGAAAGGTGATGTTTAAAATTTAACTAACAAGGTTAATAAAGCTAAAAAAGAAATGTCTAATAACAGTGATGGGTGTTTTCTTGAACCCTAAATAGACCAACTACCATAAGTATGTTTCTCTCAGAAGCTGATACATCTGAATCCAAGGAAATAATTGACTTCTGGACTACAGAATATAGACACACACACACACACACACACACACACACACACACACATTCCTTTTTAGAAGCAATAACTCCATTTAAAATCTTTCTAAATTTATGATGAAAAACTCCAAGTACTAATAAGGGTTAGAGTTGGGGGTAAGAAATTGCTGGGGAACTTGGACTTGGCCAAAGAGTTTTGCTGTTTAACTTTCACTGTAAGTTAGTTAATTTCTCAAACGCCTAAACCTCTAACGAGAGGCTCTATTTGTGTTGACTTTAACAGTGCTGTTCTTTAGCAGAATTGAGGTACCATCAGTAACTATTGCCGTGATAGTTGATTCCTTCCTCGCCTTTCCTCCTTGAGCTCTAATCTGAGAGGCAGTATCAACAGCAGAGGAAAGACTGACCTCCTACAGCCCAAATTACTCCTAGTCTGATTCTGGCACAGTCTCTTTAGGATGATGAGGCCTTGGACATGCAAACCAAACCCCTTTGAGCCTTAGTCCCTCATCTGTAAAGTGGGATTAATAATATCCACTTAGGAAATGTGAGGGTCTGAGGAAAATGCAGGGGAAATAGGCACTTTGTGGGCACTATGATGCTAATCGGGTTCACTCTGGGGGTCCTTCCTTCCTCCTCTCCCTGCTGGCCTGTTCAACACCCCAAGAGCACACCTTCCTCCGCAGGCTTCTCTCACCTGTGCTTTCCCTGACAATCACAGCAGTCGTGGGTGTCTGTGGGGTCAGTGGCATTGCAGCAGTGCAGACAGCGGTTCCCGTCCAGGTGCAGCAGCAGGTTGGCAGGGGCACACGGTGCAGTTGCTGGCGCCAGGCCCCCTTGCATTCTACACAACTCTCATGACATTTTTCACAGTTGAAGTCTTCTTCCTGTGAAGGGCAACCAGGTTGCTTTTCAGTACACTGGGATTACAAAGATCCTGATTATACACATACATACGCACATATATATATGTATATACTATTACATATATATATATATATATATATATATATATATATATATATATATATATAAAATAGTATAAGACCAGGCAAAATGTGGACCAGGAAGACTTGTCGATAGTTGGACTTTACCACAAGTGTGTTGGAATCAGAGGCTAGATAAGATAGAGAAGGGACCAGTGTGCTAATAATTGTTGGAAACTGTAACGCCAGACTAGAACTGAGCATTGAACATAGGCAAAGGGGCATCATGTATAAAAGGTTATCATATATAACCCCTAAATGTATGTATTGCAAGCCACAATGTGGAAGAGAATGGGGAGAGAGAGACAGAGACAGAGAGACAGAGAGATACAGAGACAGAGACACAGAGAGAGACACAGAGAGAGAGAGCGACAGAGAGAGAAGAGGAAAAGTGCTTGTCATAGAGGCAGGTTGGGGGAGGGGGAGGAATCTGGGGACATTGGTGGTGGGAAATGTGCACTGGTGGAGGGATGGGTGCTGGAACATTGTATGACTGAAATCCAATTATGAATAGCTTTGTAATTGTATATCTCACAGTGGTACAATAAAATGTTAGAAAATAAGTAAATAAAAAAGACCCTGAAGAAGGACTGGAGCGATAGTTCTGTGGGTAGGGAGCTTGCCTTGGGCGCAACCCCACACCTGGGTTTGTTCTGCAGCATCCTAGATGGTCCCTTGAGCCCATTTGTGATCCCTAAACACAGAGCCAGGAGTAAATCTTGAGCACCGCCTGGTGTGGTCCCAAAGCAAAGATAAGCAAAGAAACAAGACTTCCCTGAAGTCCCACTGGGGATTCCATAAGGAGGAATTCCCAGAAAGGAGGCAGACATGTCAGAAGCAGTATAAACATTGTTTGTGCAGCCTGAAAGGCTGACCCAGCTGTCTGTATGGATGGAGCCATCTGGGCTTTTCTTCTGGCATCTGCAGTGCCGCAGTCACAGGCCACAGGGCTCTAGGGAATTGGCCCAGTTGCAGACTGCCAGCACAGGTCAACCTGACCTGGTCAAGGGACAAGCTTGTCTGACCTAAATTGACCTTCATGGTTTACATTTTAAGAAATTCATTGTCCATATTTCTAAACTGGAGGGATATCTCATATGTAAATCTCTTCCAGATTTTTCTTTTTTTTTTTTTCTCCTTGCGCATCAGGATATACAATTGCAAAGATGTTCATGTTTGGGTTTCGGTCATACAGTGTTCCAGCACCCATCCCCCATCAGTGCCCATTTCTTACCACCAATGTCCCCAATTCCTTCCCTCCTCCCCTAGCCTGCCTCTATGGCAGGTTCTTTATCTCTTTTCTCTCTTTCTTTCTCTCTCTTTCTTCTCTTACACATTGTAGGTTGCAATACATACATTTAGAGGTTACCATGTGTATCTTTTTTGCCCATATTCAATGCTCGGTTCTAGACTGGTATTATTACTTTCGACAATTATTAGCACATTGTTCCCTTCTTTGTCTTACTAACCTCTGACTCCCACACATTTGTGGTAGATTCCACCTTGACAAGACCTTCCGATCCATGTTTTGCCTGACCTTGGATATTGGTGTTATATATATATATATATATATATATATATATATATATATATATATGTATGATACAATATCCAAGGTATCGTACTATATATATCACACTATATATATATAGTACGATATATATCATATGATATATATCATATATATAGTATGGTACATATATATCATACTATATATATAATGCAAATAAATTCAGTCATTCTATTTCTTTTTTTTTCTTCTGGCTAATTTCACTCAACATGATCCTCCCTGATTTTTCTTTAAGAACTAGAACACGTAACAATATTGGCTGTGTCTTTATTTTAATTTTAATTTTATTTTTTGTTCTTTGGGTCACACCTGACAATGCTCAGGGCTCTGCACTCAGGACTTACTCAAGGCTGTGCTTGGGGGACCATATGGGATGCCAGGAATCGAACCCGGGTGGGCTGCAGGCAAGGCAAATACCCTCCCCTGTTGGACTATCGCTGGACTATGCCACATTGGCACTCTCTCGATCTCTTTCTGTTACTTTTATCTGGGCACTTGCTCTGTCGTCACAGAGTGAAATGTCAGTTTCCACTTTTCATCAAACCTTGACTGGGCTTTGACCTGGCATCTTTTACTCATTTACAGTTTGGCTTTTGTGATTATTATGTTCTTGTGACCCTGCATCACAATGATATTGTGGTGATTGTCAAGATAAAGCCATTAAACCTCAGTGGGAAGAGAGGGCAGGAGAAAATATCTTCCTGTAAATGGTTCCTTCACCAGTGATAAAAATGTAGGTAAGGCAAGAAATCTTCCTATTTTACTCTGCAGTTTAGTAAAAGGTATAGTAGACAAGGAAGCAACGTGGATTGCCTTTTTGTGAATGCATCAACATCTTTTAGGCACCAAGAAAGTACTTTATCCTTGTCTCTGATCTTAACAAATCCTAGATTGGGAGTCAGGACCTCTGGATTCAATACTAACTGTCTTACTATCCATGTGACCTTCAGCAAATTATTTAAAGTCTTGGAATGTCAGTTTCTCCAGGCATAATGAGGACAAACCACCAGAATTTATGTGAATTTGTTGAGCAGTGTGAAATTTACCAGAGAGACATTTATTTCATTCCCAAAGTTTGGAAACATGATCAAGAGTTAGTGGACTCAGAAAAATCTATGGTTTTCAGGCAATCCAAAGCAAACAAAGAAACCCTTCTAAAAAAAATACTATAAATGGGTAGAGAAAATAAAAATTATGTATTTATGACTTTGATCATATATTTCATCTTAGATAGCAGAGGAGGACTAGAAAAGATCCACTTTTTGTTTTTTGCAATTTTGAGGCCAGAGCTGGTGAGGCTCAGGGCTTATTACTGGCTCTGCACTCAGGAATTACTCCTGGTTGTTCTCAGGTGATCTTATGGGATGCTGTGGATCCAACCCAGATGGGTCCTGAGAGCAAGGCAAATACCCTACTCCTGTACTATCTCTCTGGTGACTTTATCATTTGGGGTTGGGGGATTGCATTCATCAGTATCCTGTGTATTTTCTAAATATTTTAAGTTTTTTTTAAAATTTTTTTTATTTATGACATAACATTTATAAATGTAATAGTATGAATATAAAGTTATCTTTGAGGCCCTCATTACTAAACTTCCTTATTAATTATCACAGATCTGCTGAGTTCCTTTGGCTGAATGAGGCTTGGGTGGGTAACACCATCATTCCACAGTGCAATGACAGATCTTAATGTATTAAACATGCACTGTAGTCTCGGGGACTTCTAGGACGTCTTTGATTTTGCAGAATGACATGCAGAAGCAGGAGTGGGTGTTTCTGTGGGCAGGGCAGAGGGACCCCAGTGGGCTTCAGTACCTCTCCCACTCTGTACTCCCCCACGAGGCAGTCCGACGTGCAGCTTCCTCCCATCAGGTGGTAACTCCACACGCAGGATAAGCAATTCAAGTCTCCTCTTCCTGAAAATAAAGGTATTCTGTTAGAAGACTGGCCTTACATTTCCACCTATGGCTTGATTCCAAAGCACTTTGGGACAAGAATTTTGTCTTGAAACCTGCTCTAGAAAAGCGGAATTCTTCTACATGGAAAACTTGTCTATAAAACAGCAAACTATTAACTACAAATTATACAATTAGTTTGATCAGTGGAACCCCTCAGTTTGGAAACTGAGGATTGAAAAATGGAGACTTATTGTCACAAGAGGAAATATTTTCCAGAGTGTTAGAGTCCATGGAGGAAGTTCACAAGCCTTATCATTCTGCTTACTGCTTAGTGAGGAAAGAACAAAGATGATATGTGTTAACCTGGAGGGACCCAATATTTGGTTAGTAAAGCATGACTAAGCAGCTCCTGGAAGAGAGAAACCACCAGGCCTAGTGCCCACAATGCTCGGGCTAATGGGATTTAGCAGACCGTTTTCTCCAATGGCACTTTATTTTGGAAAAAGGTGGCATGGATATATTACTTTGAAACTTTATTTTTCTTTTTTGGGCCACACCTAGCCTTGCTCAGGTTTTACTCCTAGTTCTGCTCTCAGAGATCACTCCTGGTAAGCTGTGGTGACCATGTGTGGTACCGGGGATCCAACTCCAATCAGTCACAAGCAAAGCGAATGCCCTACCTGCTGTTCTATCTCTCCAGCTCCTTTGAAACTTTCTGAAGGTGCCCCAGGGACAGTACCCTGGTTTAGCTTGCCTGCCATCAAACAGAAGCCTATGAATTTAATCCCTGGAGCAACCACATGCTCCCAGCACAGAGCTGGCAGCTTTGTGGTCTGCCATTCTGGGACCAGAAACAGTTTCTTTGTGAACGCCGTACTGAAAGAGGGGTGAGTATGATGCCTAAACATGCGTGAGGACCACAACCAGGAGGTGCGACCCCCGTGAGCAGCTATGAGAGTACCAGGGCGACTCGACTCAAGCACTACCGCCAGGTAGTTCTTGAGAACCATCATGAAAACTGCTGAGCACAGCAACAAAACTATGTCAATGCCACAGGGGGCCTGTGTGTGACCCCAGGGCATTGCAATATCAACCACAAAGGAAAGGAATGGGAAAATAACAAAGGTGCAAAAGAAATTCTCTTGAAGGCCATATTCTTTCTTCTCTCAGAAAGTTGGTGTCCTATTTGCTGTTTCCTCTGGAGCTAATTGCCCTTTCTTAATTCAGAGACCCCAGTGGTGGCAGACTCAAACATCTTTTATGAAGATGCCAAGAAATAACTTCTATAAGGAGTTTGAAAGAAGAGAACTGAAGTCTAGTTCATTTCTGTAGGAAGATCCTGGTCCCCCAAATTGTCCCCTGATCTCACCAGGAATGATTCCTGAGAGCTAAAAGCAGGACTAAGCCCTGAAAACAGTAAAATGTGACCCCCAATCTCCCCAACACATATGCACATACAAATAAATAAAAACAAAAATTTTATTACTGTCTAGGTAATAAGATTAAATAAGATCACAACTGTATTTAGGTTTATAATATTGGTGTGCAAACTGCTACACAACACTGAAGTGTTCATGACCTCCACCCTGTCATTATGTTATCTCCACCCCGTCATTATGTTACCTCTTCAGATCTTCATCTCCTATATCCCTCCCTTTAATATTAAAATTAAATATTAATTTATTAATTAATAAAACTAATTTTTATGAAAATAAAGAAATTTAATATATTTTTGTAAGCCAAGGGATAAATGTTATTATTAACAATACTGTAAATCGTGGTGCCTAAATACAAAATTGGGAGGAAAAAATTCTACCTTAAAATTAAGGCTAGTCAGGGCCGGAGCGATAGTCCAGTGGCTAGGACATTTGCCTTCTGCACGCAGTCGACCCAGGTTCGATCCCCAGTATCCCATATGGTCCCCCAAGCATTGCCAGTAGTAATTCCTGAGTGCAGAGCCAGGAGTAACCCCTGAGCATTGCCGGGTGTGACCCAAAAAGCAAATAAATAAATAAATAAATAAATAAATAAATAGATAGATAAATAAATAAATAAATAAATGAAATTAAGGCCAGTCATTTGTAAGCAGATGAGTGTCATTATGATATTTTCCTAGAGAAAGATCTGAGAACATAATGGAGGGCTGATTGATTATAGAGTGATTAATATTAGAAGTAGGAAGATTAATTAAAGACTCAATGAATAATTTAGACAAGGAATATAAAAATTTGAACTAAGGCGTGATATTGGAACACTGGGACTGTGCAATTGGCAGTTACCTGAGGGTAAATTAGACGGGAGTATTTGAACTGGGGAGTGAGAGAGGGACAGAGGACAAAGGTTCAAATACTCTGAGACAACCGGGTAGGTGAGAAAGCCAGTCATTCATGTAGAAGTCAAGAAAAATGGATGCCGGGCTGCGCAGCTCGGCCTCATGGTGAGCGGCCCTATGGAGTTCCTGGGGAAAAGCAAAAGGCTCGGCCAGAGCCTGGTAGTGTCCTCCATAGCTCCTAGGGCCTGCTCGCCATGCAGGCGGCTGCGCCTGCTGGACTCGGAGCAAGGATTGTGGGCCTCCACCCAGTCTCCAGCCTCCGGGCTCAGTGGGCGTGTGACCCTGAGCTCCAGCCACCACAGCCAACCACCGCAGGACAGAGACTCCAGATCTAAGGCTGCGGAGGCGCGGGGGCTGCTGCTTGGCCACGCGTTAATCTTAGACTCAATGTATTTTAGCACCGGGTCCTTTCAGGATCTTTCTCATTTGTACACTTCAACGATCAATCTATTCTCATCAAAGTGGAGAGGTTATGGGCCGGAGCGATAGCCCAGCGGTTAGGTGTTTGCCTTGCACGCGCACCGGCCTATCCCCGGCATCCCATATGGTCCCCTGAGCACCGCCAGGAGTGATTCCTGAGTGCAGAGCCAGGAGTAACCCCTGAGCGGCGCCGGGTGTGACCCAAAAAGAAAAAAAAAGTGGAGAGGTTATGGGGAATGAGGAATTAGGATATCACACTAGAACTCACTATTAAATAATCAGATAGAGACATCATACATTATCAGTATCTGTAGTACAAGCCACAAAGTGTAATAGAAGCGAGATTGAGAAATACTGGACATAGACAAAGAGATAGAGAAGTTAAATGCACCTGCGCTAGGGGCAGGCAGGGTTTGGGTGGGCGTGTTTGGGAATTGGGTGGTGGGAATTGGCACTGGTGGAGGGATGGGTTCTGGAACACTGTAATGTAGAGACCCAATTATGAACATCCTTGTAACTCTATATCTCACATGGTATAATAAAAATTAAATAAAATGAAAGAGAGACAGAGAGAGAGAGAGGAGGAAGGGAGGGAAGATAAAAAATGCCTGCTATAGAGCTGGGAGAGAGAGAATGTGGGGACATTGGTGGTGGGAATGGGGCACTGGTGCAGGGATGGGTGCTGAACAAAGTATGATAGAGACCCAATCATGAACATCTTTGTAATTGTATATCTCATGGTAGTATAATAAAAATAAAGGTAATGCCAAAATGGGAAAAAAGAAAAAAGTGATGCAGGAATGGTGTGAGGAAACCTACAGATAATATAACAATGCTTAAGTCTTGGGGTGTGAGGGGTGCTCAAGTCCTGCTCTGGCTTGTTCAGAGGTCATTTCTAGTGGGGCATCAGAAACTGTGTGATCCAGGGGTTTAACCTGGGCCTCCTGCATCTTAAGAATGTACTCACTGCACTTTCTCTCCAGTGCACATTTCTATTTTAAGGTGCCTGTTGAGCATCCAGTTAAAGACATGCAGTAACTGGAGGCATGGAACTAGAATCCAGATAACCATTTGGGAAAATGTAGATTAGAGAGCATGAGCACACAGTGATAATAGAGGTCACCTATTATGGCTAGATGCACGGCTCATGGGCTGAGTGTATGCCTTGGATGCAGGAAGCCTGAGTTAATATTAGCACTGCATGGTCCCTGAGCACCACCAGTAGTGACTCCCAAGCACAGATCCCTGAGTAGTCCCTGAGCACAGCCAGGTGTGGTCCCAAACCAAATTCAAACAAACAAACAAACAAACAAGAAGTCCTCTTCTGCCTGGAAATGGCTTTATTTATGTATATGAGGCAAGAGCTATTTTGATTTTATTGGGATGCAAGCACATTAATTTTTGTATTATCTTTCTGGATCCTAATAAAGTAACCCAGGGCATCTCTCAGGGCGGAGGCAGAAGATGAGGAGAGAAAATAGGACGAGCTCATGTTATGCACAGTTGCCCACAGTGAGACATATTCAGGTGTAGTGAGAGGGTCGGAGCAGCTGGGCAGGAAGGGAAGCCTCACCTTTGCATTTGTTGCACGTAGGGTGGCACCTCACACACGTCTGCGTGCTCTGCTCTGCATGGTAGTGGTCGGGGCATGTGCGAAGACATTCTCTCTTTGAGTGGAGCAGGAAGAAAAACGGATCACAAGCCAGACAGTCCGAGGGCCCCGGCCCTGGCACCCTTTGCAGCTCTTGTCACACCTCTCACATTGACCCGAGGAACTTTCTGCATAATATCTGAAACCAAGAGGGAAAGCGAGGAGTGAACGCCAAGCTTGCTCTGAGCGGGGGTGGTGGTGGGGTGATAAAGGGCTGTGGCACTGGGCTAACTTACAAGTTGGGAGCTGGGGAATGCAGAGTCATTGCTAATGATATACTAACTCTTTTGTTTGTTTGTTTTTCTTTTGTTCTTTTCTTATACTTTTTTCTTTTGTTTCTTGCTCCAGTTTCCATATCTGTTACATTGAGCATTTCCTTTTTTTATTTCTTCTTTCTTTCTTTCTTTCTTTCTTTTCCTTCCTTCCTTCCTTCCTTCCTTCCTTCCTTCCTTCCTTCCTTCCTTCCTTCCTTCCTTCCTTCCCTTCCTTCCTTCCTTCCTTCCTTCCTTCCTCCTTCCTTCCTTCCTTCCTTCCTTCCTTCCTCCTCTTCTTCCTTCCTTCCTTCCTTTCCTTCCTTCCTTCCTTCCTTCCTTCCTTCCTTCCTTCCTTCCTTCCTTCCTTCCTTCCTTCCTTCCTTCCTTCCTTCCTTCCTTCCTTCCTTCCTTCCTTCCTTCCTTCCTTCCTTCCTTCCTTCCTTCCTTCCTTCCTTCCTTCCTTCCTTCCTTCCTTCCTTCCTTCCTTCCTTCCTTCCTCCTTCCTTCCCTTCTTTCTTTCTTCTTCTTGCTTTCTTGTTTGCTTGCTTTCTTGCTTTCTTGCTTGCTTTCTTGCTTGCTTTCTTGCTTGCTTGCTTGCTTGCTTTCTTGCTTTCTTACTTTCTTGCTTTTTTGCTTTTTCTTGCTTTCTTGCTTTTTTTCTTGCTTTTTGGGGTCACACTCAGCAATGCTCAGGGGTTACTCCTGGCTCTGCACTTAGGATTTACTCCTGGTGGTGCTTGGGGGACCATACAGGATGTCAGGGATTGAACCCAGGTGGATTGAATCCAGGTTGGCCATGTGAGAGGCAAACATCCTACCTGCTGTGCTATCATTTCGGCCACACATTGAGCATTTCTATCCCTTCCCTATTCGTGAGCAGTAAGTTAGAAAATGTGCGGGAGTCTCAGAGCACTGAACAGGATCTCATGCATAGCTACAGAAATGAACCTAGATTAAGCACCAACGTATCTTCTTGCATTGTTCAGGATACAGAGGGTGATATTCCATCTTGCAAAGGACAGCAATTTAACAGAAGATGATCATACAGTGCATGTGAAATATTGACTTTGCAAAGGGCCTGTTCCAGTTAAATGTCTCCACATATAAATCTTTTCTACCCTATTTATTCCTTACTAAAGAGTTAATGGTAACTCCTCTGTCAGGGAACCTGACACACTATGAAAAAAAATTGGTTCCCTTATTCCATGGTATGCACTCCATTTAGATCACTGTTTACGCATTTTATTGCATATAAAATATTTAATAAGTTGATCTGATGATGATGGAGATTTTTCCTGTGGAACAAGACCTTTTCAGGTGCTTATGAAGATGAAGACAAAGACCCAAGCTAAGCATTCTATCCTCCTGCATCTGGAAGAGACTCTCCTGTACTGTTGAAAATAAAGGAGCTCACAAGAGGTCTGTGATCAGTCTTTTTCTTTTCTGAGAATCCCTGGAGGAGAAAAAAAAAGGGATGACCCCATCCAATTCTCTTCTACATTTGCTGGTAACCAGACCTGATAAATACAGGAACTCTTTTCCTGAAAAGAAAAATAACAGAGAAATTTTTTTTCTTTTTTGGGGTCAACATCCAACAATGCTCAGGGGTTACTCCTGGCTCACTTGTCACTTGTATCACTTCTCTTCCTGTTGTTCATTGATTTGCTTGAGCAGGCACCAGTAACATTTCCATATATCCCTGTCACGTGCTAGTATAGCCCAAGGGCATCTACTCGCTCAGGAACACGAAGAGCCTCAAACCATTTGTTCAGGTCATGGAAATGAGGTCTATACGTGTTACTGTTTTGGCATATCAAACACAACACAGGTAGCTTGCCAGGCTCTACCATGTGGGTGGGATACTCTCAGTAGTGGCTCTCAGATCGTGCATTTACTGAAGAACCATGAGGCATAACGCAGGTGCACACAATGGGGAGAGATCGGCTTTTCTCTTGGGTGGAGCCCTGACAAGCTGTGGAGTCCGGATCTTGAAAATGGTGGTCCTCATGGTGCAGGATTTCCTCTGGCTTCTTGTGAGGCTCTGTTGGGATGGTGGGCCAGGGATAGGAACTCGCCTTCCCTCCCAACACCTCATGATCAGCTGAGCACAGGGAGAGCCAGTAGCAGCTCTGCCCCATGTATCTGTACTCCTGGCTCTGTACTCAGGAATTGGTCCTGGTATTGTTCAGGGAACCATATGTAATGTTGGGGATAGAACCCAGGTTGTCCTCATGCAAGGGAAATGCCCTACCCACTGGACTATTGCTCTGGCCCCAACAGAAAACTTTCATCTGTGAAATGTTTTTTAGAAAAATGTACTTGTGTATCTAGGTCGTTGATGATAACTAAACATGTAACTTGTGGATTTTAGGGGAAAAGACAGATTAGATAAACAGCAGTCATGTAAATGGTGATATTAAATTGAAATTACTCTTTTTATAAACCAACAATGCAAAAAAATAAATAAACCAACAATGCACAAGATTGCATATATCTAACATGAAATCTGATCAACTCAAATCCTAATGCAAGAAGAGAAGGAACTCATGGCCCCTAATCTTGAATATCTTTAGGAGTAATTCTTTGTCTTTGCCTTCTGATTGCTAATTCTTCAAATTATTAGTGAAGTTTGGCAGCTGAGTCTGACTTACCAATATGATCCTTTAAATGACCTTAATTCAACCACTTTGCCTCTTTTGTTATTTTTTCCATTACTATGAGCTGGCAGAAATCTTTTATATATCATTAGACATGGGGTGGATTCTCACTTATTCTCTAGAAGAATCTCTAGAAGGTGCACAGGAAGTAAAACTCACCATATAGCAGTTAGGAGCCAAGAGAAAGTAGCCTTCCTAGCCATGTAAGTATTCTGCAGCTTTATTTTCTCACCTGCAAAATGGGTTTGCGAATACCTGTTGTCTCTGAGTGGAGTTAAATGAAGGAAAATTCAGTTGAGCACCTTACCCTTCTCTGCACTGGGGTAGACACACTTCTCCCAGCCGGAAAGAAGCCTGGTCGGCAGGAGAGGCACTGATTGCTGCGTCTTCCTTTACATGTTTCACAAGAGCTGTGGCAGGGCATACACAGATCACTGTCCTCATAGTAGCCCTGAGGACACTCCTTCACACAGGTGGTGTCTGTCAAAGGAGAAAAAGGGTCTGTCTTGATATCAGGTATGGTAACGTCCCCCAGCCTCCTCTATGGGCTCTCACTGTCGCCCGAGGGGGGACAGGGGTTGCAGTGGGAGAAGATGACATCCATGAAGGATTATGGGAATCTCTAGAAGGTGCACAGGAAGTAGAACTCACCATATAGCTGTTATGAGCCAAGAGAAAGCATAGTTCAGGGAGTGTTGAGCAGGATGGATAACAAGTTTGTGAGTGAGGGAATGGACTGGGGTCTCCCAGCAAGCAGAAGAATATTTAGGCAGACACCAGGACAGCAAGAGTGAAGGGGGCATCCAAGAAAAGCAGACACAGGGACACTTGGGTGACTCATTTCCATCGCTTTGACTTTCTATTTCTAACCTTGAATATACTCCTCCAATGTAAGATTTTTAACATTCGATCTGTTGTTCTGTTTGCACAGCAGCCCTTGAAAATTAATTACAAAGTAAAAATAACATAAAACTAAAACTTTGATTGCTCGGTTGCATGAGCACAGGGTATAGAGTAACTCTATATGTCACAGTAGGTTCTATGGAGAGCAAGTCTCTGTTTCGCTTATGGATGTGAATACTAGATCAAAGTCTTTCATTCTTGCTACACGCCGAGAGAAGAGAGGGGGCTGAGTGATTCAGCTCCACACACCCCAGTCCTTCCCCTACAGGGCAAAGGAGATGCTTACACTTCCCCCTCCTCTTCTTCCTTAATAACATTTAGACATCAAAGATGTGGGTGGGTTAATGAGAAAGTTAAAAAAATTGAAATTAAAACAACAATGAGATAAAATCTCACACCACAGACACTGGCACATATCCAAAAGAGTAGGAACGACAAATACTGGTGTGGATGTGAGGAGAAATGGACTTTCATCCATTGTTGGTGGGAATGTCGACTGGTACAGCCTTTTTAGAAAACAATATGGACATTCCTCCATAGACTAGAAATTGAGCTCCCATTTCACCCAGCCAAACCACTTCTGAGAATATACCCCAAGAAGCCAAAAATACACAGTAGAAACACCCTCTACACTTCTATGTTCCTAGCAGTGCTATTAACAATAGCTAGAATATGGAAACAACCAGAGTGCCCAAGAACAGATGACTGGATAAGGAAACTGTGGTACATCTACAAAATGGAATACTATGCAGCCATTAGGAAAAACCAAGTTATGGAATTTGCCTATAAGTAGATGGACAAGGAGAGGATCATGCTGAATGAAATTAGCCAGAAAGAAAAGGACAGATAAAGAATGACTGCCTTATCCACAGAATGGGAAAGAATATTCACCCAATACCCATCTGATAAGGGGTTAATATCCAGGATATATCAGGCACTGGTACAGCTACATAAGAAGAAAACAGCCAACCCCATAAAAAATGGGGAGAAGAGATGAACAGAAACTTTGACAAGGAAGAAATTCGAATGGCCTAAAGGCATATGAAAAATGCTCATCATCACTAATCATCAGAAAGATGCAAAATCAAAACATCAATGAGATATCACTTCACACCACAGAGACTGACCCATATCCAAAAGGGTAAAAGCAACAAGTGCTGACATGGATGAGGGGAAAAGGGGACTCTCATATATTGTTGGTGGGAATGTCGACTTGTACAACCTTTCTGGAAAACAATATGGACATTCCTCCAAAGACTAAAAATTGAGCTCCCTTTTGACCCAGCCATACCACTCCTGGGAATATACCCTGGGAAGCCAAAAACACACAGCGGAAACACAATCCACACTTTTATTTTCATAGCAGCACTATTCACAATAGCCAGAACCTGGAAACAACCAGTATGCCCAAGAACTGATGACTGGATAAAGAAACTGTGGTACATCTATACAACGGAATACTATGCAGCTGTTAGGAAAAATGAATTTATGAAATTTTGCTATAAATGGATGGACATGGAAAAGATCATGTTGAGTGAAATTAGTCAGAAGGAAAGAGAGAGACATAGAATGACTGCATTTATTTGCATGACATAAATATATCAGGTGGTCTTACCAAAAGTGGAAATTACCGTAAGCGTGAGGGAGTCAGAGGTTAGGTAAGACAGAGAAGGGAACATGTGTGAATGTCAAAAGGGGGCTGATACCAACATACAACTGAGCATTAAATACAGGCAAAAATAATGCACATGATGGCTTACAAGTGTATGTAGTGCAACCCACAATGTGTAGGAGAAGACAGGGAGAGAGAGGGAAAAAGAAAAGAGATAAAGAACCTGCCATTAGGCAGGCTATGGGAGGGGGAGGGAATTGGGGACATTAGTGGTGGGAAATGGGCACTGGTGGAGGGCAGGTGCTGGAACACTATGTGACCGAAACCTCCAAACATGAACAACGTTTGTAATTGTATATCTCATGGTGCTATAATAAAAGTGTTTAATTAAAAAAAAAGAATGACTGCCTTTACTTGTGGGATATAAAAAAATGACACCAATATCCAAGGCCAGCAAAACATGGATCAGGAGGTCTTGTCAGTGGATGGAATCTACTGCAAGTGTGTGGGGTCAGAAGTTAGGTTACACCAGAGAAAGGAACAGTGTACTAATAATTTTTTGGAAATGATAATACCAGCATAGAACTGAGCATTGAATGTAGGCAACAGGATTTACATGATAACCTGTAAACGCATGTATTGCAAGTCACAATGCGTAAGAGAAGGTATGGGAGGAAAGAGAGAGAAGAGAAAGAAAGAAGGAGGAGGAGGAGGAGGGAGGAGAAGGAGGAGGAGAAGGAGAAGGAGGAGGAGGAGGAGGAGGGAGGAGGAGGAGGAGGAGGAGAAAGGAGAATCCCTGCCATAAAGGCAGGGTGGGGGAGGGAAGAGGGAATCAGGGGGCATTGGTGATGGGAAATGTGCACTGGTGGAAGGATGGGTGCTGGAACACTGAATGACTGAAACCCATACATGAACATGTTTGTAATTGTATATCTCATGGTGGTATAATAAAAAAATGGGGAAAAATAATCAAGGAAAAATATAAAGTTCATAAATGTGAAGTTCTGAAAAAAAATATTGAAATATGTGGCCCCACACAGTTTAGCATGTAGCATTTCGTGACCACTTCTCTTGCCTTCCCGTCATCTTTTTTGTTACTCTGTTTTTTGGGTGTCACACCAGAGATGCTCAGAGACTCCTGTCTCTGCACCCCTGTATTATTCCTGGTGGGGACTGGGGAGGCCTTATAGGATGCTGAGGATTAAGCCTGCATCCAACCCATGCAAGCAAGCACCTTACCCACTGAATTCCACAGTCCAGACCTTACAAAGTTTCTGTTTACAACCATGAACTAACAGTCAGGCTCCTTTATTATTAGGTGAACTTCTTTTCAGCCTGTTTTTTATTTCCATCACCCCAGCCATTAATGAACTTATCAATTAAATAAGTAAAATTAATTTATTTAAAATATTAATTAATAGTAGAGTTGCCGAGAAATCTGTTTTAGACTCAAGCCCTTTGTAGGTACATTTGCAGAGCCACCAAAGGCAAGTCATGGTATTAATCTCTGGTTTCTAGCACCCAATGCAGAGTCCTCTCTTTCTCCCCTTCTCTTTTGCTCTCCGCCACTTTCTGCTTTTGTTTCAGAGTCTCTGCAACTAACTTTTGATCCTTCTACCTCCCTCTTAAGAGGACCCTCGTGATAATCCAGGATAATCCTCCCAAATTCAGATCATTTATTTCATCACATTTGCAAAACACTTCTTTCTGTGCAAATAAGTGTGTTTTTTTGTTTGTTTGTTTGTTTATTTATTTATTTTTTGTTCTTGGGCCATACCCAACAGTGCTCATATTCTCCAAGTATTGCCAGAATTACTTCTAGCAATACTTGGAGAATATGGGATGCTGGGAATTGAACCCTGGTCAACTGCATGCAAGTCAAGTGCCTTGCTATCACTTCAGCTCCATCTATGCAAATAAACATTTCATAGTGTCTGAAGATGAGAAGGTGGGCATCTAGGGAGAATCACTTTGGTCTCTCAGAACCTCCAGGAGACTGTGTATTTTATGACTCTCCAGCCTTAGTGGGACTTGGTGGAAAGAAGATGTGAGTAGACCAGCATGAACACATGCTAATAAAGCTCTCAGAGAGCTAGACATTGAACTCAGACATTGAGCTCAGACATTGAGCTCTATACCACCATTAATGCCCCAGGCTCCAGTCTAGTTCTTATCACTCGTTTCATGGGAAACTATGCTGTAAAAGGAAGAAGACATTTTTCTATCTTTAAGAAGGGGTTTGACAAGGGCCAGGAGGACTGGCCCATGCTTGGACACTTACCACAGTTGGGGTTGGAGGCGGAGAAGGCAGTTAGAATAGAAAAGGAACCACTATGCCAGTGATAGCAGGAAATGATCACTCTGGACAAGAACTGAGCGCTGATAGATATGATAATCTTGCTAAGCATAATGCCTATATTGCAAAAGCATATTGTCCAAAAGAGAGAGAAGGAAAGTGCCAGCATGGAAGCAGATGGGGTGGGAAGCAGAGGGAAGGGAAACTGGGAACATTTATGGTGGGAAGTGTGCACTAGTGGAGGAACAGGTGCTGTAATATATTACCTAAACCCAATCATGAACCACTTTGTAACTGTGTATGTCATGGTGATTTAATAACAGCAAACAAAAAAATAAAGAAGGGGTTTGAGGGAATTCTGATAGTACTCTAGATTAGAAATTACTAGTCTTTACTAGTCTTTACTAGTCTCTAGACTAGAGATAATTAGTAAAGACCAGAGATTTTGGATATATGGAAATCCATTCTGTTCTCAGGACTCAGAAATTTCAGGCAAGAATTGTGACTGAGGGTTATATCAGAGCAGCAAACAGTTGGGTGGAGAAGACAGGCATCTTCATGTGTTTTCCAGCAGAGGGTGATGGGGGGGTAGTAGCGAGGAGAGTCAACTACACATGTTAGGAAAACAGCTTCCTTGTTGGTGACCCAAATATAGGACATTCTCCTTTGAGTATTTGCTTTTCAGGTCTGCACTTTCCAGGTCCAGGCTGTGGAGAGGAGCTTGGATGCTTGCTAGATCTTTACCAGAATCGCCTCTTTTCTCTCTCCCCCATATCCTTCTGATGCTTCTTTCAGTTGAATTTTATTGTATTTTCCATCTCACATTCCTGGGTTAAGCCAAATTCTGGTGTCTGGCAAGCTTAGGCACTGCCCCTCAGTATCAATAACTAACAAGTCTAATCTGGATGAGGCGGCCAACCTCAGATCTTGCTCAAGGTTTGCTCATCAATGGAAGCTAAATCAAGGGAACAGTCTGATAAGGAAGCCAACCTCTGTATGTCTGTCAAGTGTCTCTCCACAGACCACATATTAAGTTCAAGTGGGGAAGATCCTCTGTCCTGAACAAATGACTAAAACTAACAACATCAGCAAAAGGCAGGTGAACACGGGGTGATTCCGCAGGGGATATAACCTTACTTGGAAAGGACCCTATCTGAGAAAGCTTAATCTCCATCTGATCAGGAGAACAATCCAACAACATAAGGAGTATTCAAAAAGTTAATTATTATAATAGACAGTAGAAATGTTTCCAATGAACAGTGAATCTCTGTTAAATTCACTGGATGCAATGGTTGTATAAGAAAAATCCCTATACCTAGTAAATAGTTGCTAAAGACTCTATGGAAAGGGGCAACAATACATATAGACTCTCCTCAAATGTTCAAAAATACATCGTGAGTATTTGCACTGAGAGTGAGAACAACAGCTATTAGAAAAGATCAAAGCATGCAAATGGCTGCTATGTGGATGAAATGGAAAACTCACGCTAAGGAAGTTGAAAGGAAAGAGACAGATACTGAATGGTCTGTCTCACGTGAGGGATACGAGGACACATCATATGGAAAAGAACAAATGACCAAAGGCAACAGAACCCAACAGTTGACCTGAACTGAACTTACTAAGGGCATGGGTTGGGGAGGTGGGAAGGGACAGTGAGTGAAGGACACCGACACTATGGTGGCCACTGTGGTGTTGGGGGGCTCTGTACGCATAAAGCTTTGTTATTATAAGTCATGGTGCCTGAATAAAAATTGAAAATAAATAAGGGGAGAGATAAAAGTATGAGAACAAGCAGGTGATAAAGCACGTGGGGAAAGAGACTTGGGAAAAATGGGTAAAAGGCACCAGGTGATACTGTTCCACTCTCTATTCTGTCTGTGCATTTACTACTTTCCCGCAAAGATGGGAAAGAAAAAATTATCTCCTGGGCCCGTGGCAACACTGGGAGTGGTCACCCTGGCAACACTCCCTAGGCAGAAAGCAGCTCACTGAGCAGCAGGTCCCCCTTCCAGCAGGAGTGGCAGTGGTTGGGTGCTGGGCCCGAGCAGTGGAAGCACGTGGTGTGGCAGGGTTGACATCCGAGGGCCTCGGTCCAGTACTCCGAGGGTGCGCATTCCGGATGGGGCACACAGTTCCCGCACTGTTCGCCATCAGTCCTGCTCGACAGGCAATACAGGTCCCAGGTGACGAGCAGGACTGGCAAGACTTGGGGCAATCTGTGGGGTGGATAGAGAGGGAGAGAGCACTCAGCATCTGTTCCTTTCCAAACCAGCCCATTCCTTCCAGAATGTTCTAGGGTTCTGTGCCCAGGGACTGGAGCTTGCAAGTTGCAGAATTTGAAAAGGAAGTACTTCCTTTCACTTTCTCTGAATATTTAGGCTCTTCCTGCAATACCCACCTCAGAAATACTAGTCAGACAAACCATAATCACGCAATGGACAATAAGATAGTAACAAACAGCTCTGCAGCAGACAGACACTTGCGGGTGTGTATTCTAGCCTGATGCTTATAGTCTACACTCTTCCACTCATTTCTCGGACTACCTAGATGTTAACACCATAAGCACTGCCATGCTTAACTGTTGAGACAGGGCATCTATCTTTTTTGTTTTGGGGCCACACCTGGTGATGCTCCAGGCTTATTCCTGGCTCTGTGCTCAGGGATCACTCCCGGCAGGCTCCGGGGACCTAATAGACTGTGGGATCAAACCCATGTTGGCTGTGTGCGAGGTAAGTGCTCTACCGGCTGTGTGCAAGGTAAGTGCTCTACCGGCTGTGTGCGAGGTAAGTGCTCTACTGGTTGTGTGCGAGGTAAGTGCTCTACCGCTGTGTGTGTGAGGTAAGTGCTCTACCGGCTGTGTGCGAGGTAAGTGCTCTACTGGCTGTGTGCGGGTAAGTGCTCTACCGGCTGTGTGCAAGGTAAGTGCTCTACTGGCTGTGTGCGAGGTAAGTGCTCTACTGGTTGTGTGCGAGGTAAGTGCTCTACCGGCTGTGTGTGAGGTAAGTGCTCTACTGGCTGTGTGCGAGGTAAGTGCTCTACCGGCTGTGTGCAAGGTAAGTGCTCTACCGGCTGTGTGCGAGGTAAGTGCTCTCACTGGTTGTGTGCGAGGTAAGTGCTCTACCGGCTGTGTGTGAGGTAAGTGCTCTACTGGCTGTGTGCGAGGTAAGTGCTCTACTGGCTGTGTGCGAGGTAAGTGCTCTACTGGCTGTGTGCGAGGTAAGTGCTCTACTGGCTGTGTGCGAGGTAAGTGCTCTACCGGCTGTGTGCAAGGTAAGTGCTCTACTGGCTGTGTGCGAGGTAAGTGCTCTACTGGTTGTGTGCGAGGTAAGTGCTCTACCGGCTGTGTGCGAGGTAAGTGCTCTACTGGCTGTGTGCGAGAGGTAAGTGCTCTACCGGGCTGTGTGCGAGGTAAGTGCTCTACTGGCTGTGTGCGAGGTAAGTGCTCTACTGGTTGTGTGCGAGGTAAGTGCTCTACTGGCTGTGTGCGAGGTAAGTGCTCTACCGGCTGTGTGCAAGGTAAGTGCTCTACTGGCTGTGTGCGAGGTAAGTGCTCTACTGGCTGTGTGCGAGGTAAGTGCTCTACCGGCTGTGTGCGAGGTAAGTGCTCTACCGGCTGTGTGCGAGGTAAGTGCTCTACTGGCTGTGTGCGAGGTAAGTGCTCTACTGGTTGTGTGCGAGGTAAGTGCTCTACTGGCTGTGTGCAAGGTAAGTGCTCTACCGGCTGTGTGTGGAGGTAAGTGCTCTACCGGCTGTGCGAGGTAAGTGCTCTACTGGCTGTGCGAGGTAAGTGCTCTACCGGCTGTGTGCGAGGTAAGTGCTCTACTGGCTGTGTGCGAGGTAAGTGCTCTACTGGTTGTGCTATCGCTCTGGCCCCTGAAAACAGGGCAGCGCTGACATACTGATCAGCTATGCCCTGACCAGTATGTCAGCACGCAGTGCCAATGAGAAAGCCTGGCAGGTAATAAGCTCTCCATCAATATGAATCAAAAAACAGTTCACTCTCACTTCAGGGTTACCAGTTTCTGTTCTCTCTACCTAGAATTCTCCTCTCCCACATATAAGCTGACTTCATGCCTTCCAGGTCACCTCTCGAATTTCAACTCCATCCCTCCCAACTTCCTGTATTCCTTCACTCCAGGGTTTGCTTTCAGTCCTCCTCCTTTAGAGTCTAGGTTTTCCAGCAGAATGTAAGCTCCCTGAGGCTGGGACTCTGCTGTTCCCCATATCACAAAAGGCATGTGGCACACAGTGGGTCAATTGCCTGTAGGCCAATACACACTCAGTGGAATAACATACATGGGATTATGCTGGTGACCTTCATCATCTCTATCAAGCTCAGGTTGATAAGGTGATGGTCCTTCATTGCTCCTCAGCAAATGACAGCCCCACAGGTAACCTGGGTTCCCAAGAGCTCCTGATGGTTCTGGCCCAGAGCCTTATGAAAATTGTGGGATCTTCTCATGGGCGCATTAGTTAATTAGTATAGGAGATAATTCAGGATCACTAAAATGGATTTCAGTCCTTGTGTTTCTTAATGACAGTCCTGCTTCAACACTGTATGGTTCTAGACTTCTCTTTTCCTACCCAAATCTTAATTTTTTTTTTGGGGGGGGTCAGTTCTTTGTTTCTTTCCTCTGGAGACTCAAGTCAGATGCTGACCTCGATTCTTCCCATACCAGGTTCCCTTAGATGCCTTTGGGATTACTGCAGTAACTTTGCAAAGAGAGACCTCAAGAAAGTTCCCTATAGTTGAGTTTAGTGGATGTATGTCCAGGCGTACATACTTTTACATTTAAACTCTATAGAGAATGATAATAGATGAGAGGAATTAAACAAACTTTCCGAGGCCCACCAGCTCTCTAGGAGAAACTCTAGGTAAAGGCCAGAGGTTGATACTCAAGTTTCTATCCTGCTATAAGCACAAGGTGTCGCTATAGAGCTTTGTCTCTGCATTGCCTTCCTTCCTCCCTCCCTTTTTCCCTCCCTCCCTTGCTCTCTCTCTCCCTCCCTCCTCTCTCTCCTCTCTCTCTTCCACTCTCTTCCCTCCTCCCTCTCTATCCTTTCTCCTCTCATTCTCCCTCTTTCCTCCCTTCCTTTCTTCCATTCTCCCTTCATTTCCTTAATTTTCTCTTTCTTTTTTCTTTCTTTCTTTCTTTCTTTCTTTCTTTCTTTCTTTCTTTCTTTCTTTCTTTCTTTTCTTTCTTTCTTTCTTTCTTTCTTTCTTTCTTTCTTTCTTTCTTTCTTTCTTTCTTTCTTTCTTTCTTTCTTTCTTTCTTTCTTTCTTTTCTTTCTTTCTTCTCTCTCTCTCTTTCTTTCTTTCTTTCTTTCTTTCTTTCTTTCTTTCTTTCTTTCTTTCTTTCTTTCTTTCTTTTTTCTTTCTTTCTTTCTTTCTTTCTCTCTCTCTCTCTTTCTTTCTTTCTTTCTTTCTTTCTTTCTCTTTCTCTCTCTTTCTTTCTCTCTCTCTTTCTTTCTCTCTTCTTCTTTCTTTCTCTCTCTTTCTTCCTTCTTTTCTTTCCCTCCCTCCCTCCCTCCCTCCCTCCCTCCCTCCCTCCCTCCTTCCCTCCTTCCTTCCTTCCTTCCTTCCTTCCTTCCTTCCTTCCTTCCTTCCTTCCTTCCTTCCTTCCTTCCTTCCTTCCTTCCTTCCTTCCTTCCTTCCTTCCTTCCTTCCTTCCTTCCTTCCTTCCCTTCCTTCCTCCCTCCAACTTGCAGAGCTCCACAGAGACATACCATCACCAATCCTGCATCATTATATGATCAATATTTGTCATATCTATTTAGAAAAAAATAATCAATTATAACAAACTCAAAACCTGCTTCTTTGAAAAGGAGGGACAGAGGCAGATGGTAACTGCCGGTCTGGGACCTGCAAACCCCAGAACCTGCTTTTTCTCTCTCAGCAGAAACTGATATACCAGGAGTTTTCTGGGGGTGCTTGGCCTGATACCCAAAGTCTACCTTTGCAATCCTTGGTCCATCGTTCATTGTAAGTTCCTGCAGGGCATGCCTGGAAACACTGCCCTTTGTAGAGAAAGGGTGCTGAGTCAGCACAGCGGTCACAGTCTCTCATGGAGTGGCCACTGCACTCTAGGCAGTCTCTGTGGCAGGGGACACACTGACGACCTTCTTCGTAGTAGCCAGTGGGACAGGATCTGTGGCAGCGTATGCTCCAGCCGAAGGCGTCAGGCGAGCACTCTGGAGGGAGCAGAGAGAGTGAGTTACCCAGGGGAACTGGAGGAAGGGATGTTCTCTCTGACCTGGACTGGCCTGTCCCATTCACGGGACACATCCACCCAGTGTCACAGCCCTGCTTTGGGCAAGGACACTGCAGACAGTGGCTTGATTTGCATTGCGTCAGAAATAGCTGCCTCTTGGAGATGTAAAGCGCATGGAGTGCTTTGACAGCTGAGTGTGACAGATGCTAGTGATGATTTGGAATTTGGAAAGCAGGGAACATTTTCAAAGTTGTCTGAGCTCCTCATGATTCATTGCAAATGCAATTTTTCTTGCATTTGCTGGAGCTGTGTTCTGCCACTGAATTAATCTCTAGCTTCATCTTGTTTACTCAGTATAATAAGTAGTTTATGAATACTTGGCTTTGTTAATTTTTTTTTATTCAACCATAGGGTAAATCAACTAAATATGCAAAGTTCATTCAAATGAAGATATAGTTTGGGTGTGTTTCATTTGCATTTCCTTCCTTTCTTTTTTTTCTTTCTCTTCTCTCTCTCTCTTTCTTTCTTTCTCTCTTTCTCTCTTTTCTTTCTTTCTCTCTCTCTCTTTCTTTCTTCTTTCTTCTTTCTTTCTTTCTTTCTTTCTTTCTTTCTTTCTTTCTTTCTTTCTTTCTTTCTTTCTTCTTTCTTTTCTTTCTTTCTTTCTTTCTTTCTTTTCTTTCTTTCTTTCTTTCTTTCTTTCTTTCTTTCTTTCTTTCTTTCATCTTTCTGGTTTTGGGGTCATACCTAGTGGTGCTCCGGCTTATTCCTGCTCTGGACTCAGGGATCACCTCTGGCAGTGCTCAGGGAACCATATGTGGTACTGGAGATCAAATCAGGTTCTGCCACATGCAAAGTAAGCACCTCTCCTGCTGTGCTGCTGCTCCTTTTTATGTGAGGAGAAATCTCAGAGAAAACACTGAAGTCACATCAAGAGAAATAGGGGAACAGACAGCACACTTCTATGACTGCCTTATTCTAGAGAGGAGAGAGGACAGGCTTTCTTGGGAGCTAATCGTGGAGAATAAACTTTCCTGGACAGAGTACTAGTCTGTCTTACATCTTGATTACCTGAGCTCTCTTTTCTGATGTTGTACAGCAGCTGAACCTCCTCTAGCTACCACTGCATTTCTTTGCTTAATATCAGCCTCTTCTTTAGGATTCTCTACTCAGAGAGGAGGGAATCTGGGTTCTTGTTAACTTTCTTCTACTAGAGAAGCACTAGAATAGCACTTCTAGAATAGCACTAGAATAGCACTAGAATAGCACTTCTTTCTTTTTTTTGCTTTTTGGGTCACACCCGGCAATGCTCAGGGGTTACCCCTGGCTCTGCACTCAGGAATTACTCCTGGCGGTGCTCAGGGGACCATATGGGATGCTGGGGATTGAACCCGGGCCGGGCACAGGCCGGCCGCGCGCAAGGCAAACATCCTACCCGCTGGGCTATTGCTCTGGCCCCTAGAATAGCACTTCTGAGCATCTCCATGCTCCTTCTGTGGGTGTGGAAGAAAGATTGCAGAAACGGCCCTTGTGTGCTGTAACTTGTAAACCCGCAACGGAAACACCCCCACCTTCACCTTCCTTGTGCTGTGTGCGAGACTGAGCTATCTCAGGAAAGGTGCATAGATTGCCCTGTGCCTCAGTTCTACATAGACACCTCTCTTAGAGATTCAGTCATTGCCACACTCCACACCTGCCCCTGTGTGTTCCCACTACCTTTGCATGTTTGCTCATGGATGCAATCCTCACACATCTCTGGGCAGGGTTTGCACACGCCTCCATGGCCACATGCCTCTTAGAGCAGGCTTTCCGACACACTCCCTGTTCCAGGACGAGATCCTCTGCACACGACCGACAGGTGGTGGCATTTCCTTCACATGTTTTGCAAGAAGAACTGCACTTTACATGCACCATCTTCTGCATAGAAGCCTCTGTGGAAAGGAAAGAGAGTGACTGGAATCAGTTTCCTGTGAGGGAAGGTTGAAAGGTTTAGCTAAACAGATTGTGTATACTCTTGAACACACAATCTGATTGACACACGTTACTGATTGAACCTGGTGGCTGAGGCATCAGGACTGAAACCGAGATACTGCTGTTCAACCAAATCAAGGCACCAGATGTCCTGAGAAAAGAAAGTTGGGGCTGGGAGATAGTACAGGATGAGGGTCCCTGGCTTGAATATCCGAGGTCTTAGGTTCAATTCCCAGCACTGCAGACAATTAAAATAAGATTCCAATAAATTGTTGGGGAACCGCTGGGGTCCCCAACAATACCAGGAAACGAAGTTCCCTTCTACCTCCGAAGCTGGCGGGGAATGAATGTAAACTCAGGAATCGTTTTAGAAGTTTTAGAAGACTTTTCTATCACAGGTTCTGATGTGTATCCACAGGTTCTTGGATACAATCCAAGAACAGGAAAAACCCTGGACTCTGGGTGGTTCCCAGCTGGACCCCGGCCATGTGTAGGCCAAGATGGCTGCCACCACTTGTTGAAGCCCAACAGAAAATCGAGAGGCAGAAGCCAAGGGAAGCCAAAATGGCAAAAGGCCCCCTTCTCCTTCCTCCCAGCTTATTTTATAGATAGAAATGTGCCAAAACTTCCCAGCCGGCGCCATCCTGGGCTGGGCTATCTAGAGATAAAAACAATTCTATTGAAATGCAGCACTTCAGGTGGGCCCTTTGGCTTTACAAGTGCCAGAGCGATTCAAAGCTTCCCTAGCTGAGCTGGGAGGGGCTGCAAGCTAAGTGTATCTGGAGGGCAGGACGTGTCACCCAACAAATAATGATAAAATCAAACAAAAAGAATGGGCTAGTGAAGGCTGTGTCTACCTAATGTTCCAACAGATTCCCCTTCCCCCAAGGTGGTTAAAATGGGCTTTTCCCAAAACAAACCACCTGGATGTAGGACACTAAGGTTCATTGATGGCCTGTGGGGTTCAAGAGAAACTGCTATCATAATCTTTTTTTTTTTTTTTGAGGAGGAGAAGGGAGTTCTCACACCTGGTGGTGCTCAAGCTTTTACCCTGGCTCTGTATTCAGGCATCATTCCTAGTGGCTGGTGATAGACCATATAGGATGCCAGGTGTCTTGATATGCTTGACTATTTCTACACTAGAATTGTAGCTTCTTGAAGGTCAGTTCCAGACCTACAGCATCTATCTCAACGGCTAGAGAGATAGTTCAGGGGTTAAGGCATTTGTCTTACGTGCACCCTAATCTGGGTTTGATCTGAGAGCCACATAGACTACCCTGAGCAACACGAGTGATCCCTGGGTGCAGTACTATGACTAAGTCTCAAGTACTTCCCAGTGTAGCCCTAAAACAAGCAAACAGAAAACCAGGCAAGCTTTCTGTGCTCCCTTTCATTCCTCCCTGACTGTCAGAATTCTGATTTTATCTGTGTGTTCAGGAGTAAGCCTTGTTTAGCTTAAACCTTTCCTCACTTTCATTCAGTTCACTGAAGATCAGTTTAGGAAGAAATAAGTGATGAGACGTGAAAGAACAGCCTACTCCAACCTTGCTTTGGCGATGGGGAAAAATGCTGAACAATTACTTGATCATAAATACAAGTGGAAAACCACCTTCATATAAGTAGAAACAGACAACTAATAGCAAAAGGGGAGAATGTACGTTGGCAGCTCACAGAAGTGTTACTGCTGGTAACCAACAATGAGCTCAGCTAGTGAGCCGGGACATTGGTGTAGGCGACCTGCTGAGAGGAGAAATGAACATGAGAGGACATGAAGAGAGAACAGAGAGCTACTGACCCGGGACACCTGGAGTAACATCGGCCTTCATGGAGGGGACGCACGTGGTCAGGCGGCATCTGGCACTTTTTGCAGAGATTGGCTTCAGAGCAAGAGGCACATCCTCGGTACAGTTTTCACAAGTGCCACTCTTCACAGATGGCCACGTGCCCAGGGGACAAGAGGAGACACAGGTCTGTGCCAGCAAATACGTACCTGCAAACCCAGGTAGGCTGATTAGATGCTTGTTGTGTGCAATGGGTTGGGATCTGCTCCCAAGCAGATTCTGGCAATGGCCTTTTTATTGGATGCAAAGTTGCAAGAATCTAGAACACTTACTTCAGGCTTACTGAACTCTGCATTCATAATACTGTCATTTGAGAGGACCCTGATATACAAAAAGGGACAGAGAACAAGAAATTTTGTCCTGTTCTCTTTTCCATTCACTCCATAAGAAGTGCAGTTCTCTGTGGCTTCCTTCTGCCAGTGGGTGGGATCGGTCTATTGAGCCTCTGTTTGTCCAAGAGGCAGCTAAAGGGATCCCCTGCCTTTCCCCAAAGCCTGCCCAGAGCACCTGACAGAGTAACAACTCTACCATCTAATTCCACCTTAAACAGAGGGCTCATCTCTGTGCTTTGATAAAACCTCTCCCCAACCATTATTTTAAAAATTGATTTTAAAATTTCCCTCAACTCCAAAATCCCAAAAAATTTCTTCAATTGTGTGTCACTTGTCACTCAGAGGAGTAGATAATGATGGCATACTGGTCATTTCAAATGTGACTTTTGCAATTCCATCTTACTCAACATTGCACATTCCAACACTCATTACTTTAATGGGGGCATAATTATTTTCTTATTTTTGGGGAGCCATGCCCACCTGTGCTCAGGGATAGTCCTAGAGGATTTGGGGCCCCATGTCCTATGCTGGGGCTTGAACCTGGGCTGGCCATAGGCAAAACAAGTGCCCTACCTGCTGTACTATGACTCTAAACCTTAATATTATTAATACACTCTATCCACTGAGGAGGAGAAAAGGAAGGAGATGAGAATGCTTCTAGCCTGACAGCAGACTGATAAATCCAGAGCCACAGCAGAGCCTGACAAGCTACCCATGGTGTATTCGATATGCCAAAAACAGTAACAATAATGGACCTCATTCTGAGACGAATGGAGATGTCACTGGCACCCGCTTGAGCAAATTGATGAACAATGGGAAGAAAAGTGATACAAGTGATACAAGGCTAATGGATCATGTTTAAAATGCCCATAATTGGGGCTAGAGTGGTAGCCCAGTGGATAGGGCATTTGCCTTGCACACGCCTGGCCTGTGCCGGCCTGGGTTCTATCCCCGGCATCCCATATGGTCCCATGAGCACCGCCAGGAGTAATTCCTGAGTGCAGAGCCAGGAGAAACCCCTGAGCTTTGCCAGGTGTGACCCAAAAAGAAAAAAAAATGCCCATAATTTAGGGAGATTGCTATTTTTCATTTTTGAAAATGATGAATCAATTAATTTGTTGATATGTTACATGTTTTTTCTTATTGTTTACCTTCCCTGCATTCAGTATCAGTAAGGAAGGAAATAATAGGGAGACAACTTAGCTCACCTACGATCTCTTACTTGGGTTTTCTGGTTTCAACAATAATTCTTTTCTTTTCTTTTCTTTTCTTTTTAGCTTTTTGGGTCACACCCAGCAATGCTCAGGGGTTACCCTGGCTCTGCATCAGGAATTACTCCTGGCGGTGCTCAGGGGATCAAATGGGATGCCGGGATCGAACCGGGGCTGGCTGGGGCCGGCCGTGTGCAAGGCAAATGCCCTACCCACTGGGCTATCACTACGGCCCCCTCAACAATAACTCTTTCAGAAAACAATGTCACCTTTCACAGTTCCACACACCCAAGGTTCCAGAAAATTCACTGGTCAGACAAACCTTAGTGAAATTTGTTTTGTGATGAGAAACATTTTATTTGTATTGGTTTGTTGAGTCAATTTTTCTTAGTTTTTTTTTTTTTTTTTTTTGCTTTTGGGTCACACCTGGCAATGTTCAGGGGTTTCTCCTAGCTCTGCACTAAGGAATTACTCCTGGTGGTGCTCGGGGACCATATGGGATGCTGGGGATCGAACCCGGGCCAGCATGGGCCGGCCACATGCAAGGCAACGTCCTACCCGCTGGGCTATTGCTCCAGCCCTCCTTAGTGGTTTTGTTTGTTTTGGTCAATCAGTGACTCTCCAAGTTTCTCCAGAGTAGCTTCTGTACTGGGGACATCAATGGCACCAGGGCCTGCTCTTGACAGTGACTCATCAGCACGTAAGGCAGCAAATATAGCAGAAGCAACACCATGACAGGCTCAAAAGTACTTTATGACTTTTCTTTTCGGCTTGGTTTTTGTTTTTGCTTTTTGAGTCACACCCTGCAATTCTCAGGGGTTATTCCCTGGCTCTGCACTCAAGAATTACTCCTGGCAGTGCTTCGGGAACCATATGGGATGCCGGGGATCAAACCCAGGCTGGCTACATGCAAGGCAAATGCCCTACCCATGGGACGCTCAAAATTCTATAGCAGTACCCCATTTGGTCCCCCAAGCCCACCATAAATGATTCCTGAACGGAATCACTCCGGCCCCTCGTTCCGGCCCCTCAAAAGTACTTTAAAGTGAAGTAGGCCTAAAGTTCTGTCTCGGAAGGAAGGGAAAGAAAAATGCCTGCTATAGAGCTGGGAGGGAGGGAATATGGGGACATTGGTGGTGGGAATGGGGCACTGGGGAAGGGATGGGTGCTGGAACAATGTATGACTGAGACCCAATTATGAACATCTTTGTAATTGTATATCTCACGGTGTTGTAATAAAAAATTAAAAAAAAATAAAGTTCTGTCTCGGGGCGGAGCAATAGCACAACAGGTAGGGCCTTGCATGAGGCTGACCTGGATTCTATCCCTGGTATCCCATATAGTCCCCCAAGTTCCGACCGGGTAATTTCTGAACAGAGTGAGAAGTAACCCCTGAACGTTGCTGGATGTGACCCTAAAACCAAAATGAATGAATGAATGAATGAATGCATGAATGAATGAATGAATGAATGAATGAATTTCTGTCTCTTGGGCAAAACACCAAGTCCAAGGCCAATTTTGACATATGGGGTAACAGGCATATAGGGCACCCTGGGAAACAGGGTGAAAAGATGCCAACTGCAGCAGAGGTGGGCAGACGGGACAAGCCAATTAAACTAGGCCCCTTATCCGAAAGTGTGCTCACAGTACAGGACAGTCAAGGTTCTGAGGATTGTTCAGGAAATGAGCTCATGTAACTTAACCCTATATAAACTGCTTCCAATTCTGAGTCAGGGTCTCTGTCAAGACTCCACTGTGTTGGATGAGACTTGGACCCTATCTCAAGCTAGCAAAAAGTTCCCTTTGCTTTTGCATTACTTTGTGTGGACTTGGTCTTTCACACCTGGAGACCTGGAGTTTGGGCATAACAAGCACTCACTCTTGGGGCACGGTACACGCCGTTGCAGATCCATCGCAGGTCTTACAGGATGGGTGGCAAGGCTGCAGCTCTCGACGCATCTGTGGAGCAAAAGAAACAGAAATCGGCCTCCTGCTTTACAGTCTCAACTAAAAGGTCACAGCATCAGTGTTGGAAAAGATCTGGTAGATCACAGCAGCCTATTGTGCTCTTCCCAGAACAGACTCTCTTGTTAGTTTTCGTGAATGATTCATTGTGTGGAATTTATCAGGAGAAGCCGGGCAGAGCAGGGGCAAGAAGTGAAGCAGAGATGTGATAGCTGGAATCTCCCCTCAGCTCCATCTCCTGGGAGCTCCTGGTGGCAGCACAAAGAACAACGCAGATTCTTCCAATTTGGTTAATTTGGAGCCACACTCAGCAGGTTCAGGCCTTACTCCTGACTCTACGCTCAGGAATCACTTCTGGTGGGCTTGGGGGGACCAAATGGGGTGCTGGTATAGAACTTTGGTCAGTCGTATCTAAGACAATCACCCTACCTGTTGCACTATCACTTCAGGCCAGACTTTTCCTATTTGACATTCTTTAAACTGTTGGCATCTGCCTATGGCTTGAAATTCATTAATTTCTCTTTTCATCAGCCATTACTGATCAAGACTTTCTTCACGAACCCCAGTGACAGGACATCCTAATCGATCATGTGGATAACTGAACTCAAAAACATTTCTTGGGGCTGGGGAGATAGCCCAGCGGGTAGGGCGTTTGCCTTGCACGCGCCGGCCTGTGCCGGCCTGGGTTCTATCCCCGCATCCCATATGGTCCCCCCGAGCACCACCAGGAGTGATTCCTGAGTGCAGAGCCAGGAGTAAGCCCCTGAGCATCGCCAGGTGTGACCCAAAAAAAGCAAAAAAAAAAAAAACACATTTCTTTCATGTATGAAAAGTGTGTAGGAGGGAATATGTCATATGCATGTGTGAGTGAGCATCATCTGAACCAAATACATCTTCATGCTCCAAACCTCAGATTTCCATTTCTCTTCAAGATAAAAACTGAGAATTCTATTCCTTTGGCCTTTTGTTTCATACATTTTCACTGGATTCCTTTGTTTGTTCTTTGGAAACCAGATTTGGGTTCCTGTATTTTTCAGAGTAGCAGCTGAACGCAACTCATATTTATCTCATCTTAAATCATTTTTATTAAAACAGAATTTTTTATCCCAGGTCAGCAATAGACAGCTATGTAATCGATCCTTAAATAAAATAGAAACACTGGCAAGTTTCCTAGCAGAAGCCCTGACCCTCCTTCCACAGCCCTGACCACCATGAGCAGTGAGTGAATCAGCTCTTTCGGAGTCAGCCAGTCCATAGACTCCTCCACAGACACACCAACAGCCTGAACAGTGTTGCTCGGTCCGTGCTCACTGAGCTATTTCACATCCTTTACGTTGGCGAGAGGAATCAACTCAGGACCTCACACATCTGTACCACTGAGCTACCTCTCTGGCCCCACACAGACCCTGACCAAAGCTCGGGATTGCTCAGGAATCAGCACGACTCACAAGGGAGAACTGGGAAAGAAGCTCCTGGGGATCTTCATGAGACAGAAGATCCCCACCGTTGGTCAGTTGTTTGGATGATATCATCCATCATTATTACTTTCTTTAGCTCTTTATTCCCTCTTATTTGCTTGTTTCCTTCCATCCAGTTTCCTCCCCTGCCTTGTCTCCCACTCCCTGTATTGCTCTCAAGTTCTCTTCTCTGTCTGAGAGTCAGCCTGGTGGGGTCACTCTGCCTTTAGATCCCAGCACTGCAGCTTCTGGGTGGGGTTACCATGGATACAGTGCTTAAGCTCCTGAGTCCTAAAAATGCCAGAACTCTAAAACGAGGAAATGATTCTGCCCTATAGGACTGCGGTGATGATTGGATGAAAGTTTGTGGGGACGTTGTGAGTGATTCCTCCACTTTGCTTCTCTTCTTTGTGTACTGTTTCCCCTTCTCAGGCTTCTTTCTTACTTTCCCTTTCCTCTGTTCCATGCCTGGAGTAGCTCTGGGAAGCAATGCTTGGTTTTCGAGACGACATTCGCAGTTGATTAGCTGCTGAGCCTGATTACACAGCAAATGAGACTCAAATGTGGTGGGCAGATGGTAGGAGGAAAGAAGAGAGATGTAGGCATGTCCTTCCTAGTTGTCGCCATAAAAAGCTGACCGCACATCCTACCAGGCCTGGTTTTTTGTTTGGGGCCACCCCTAGTGGTGCTCAGAGTCACACCTGGTGGGTTTCAGGGACCATATGGGGTGCCAGGGATCGAGCCTGGGTTGGTTATGTGGAAGGAAAGCACCTTACTTGCTGTGCTCTCGCTCTGGCCCCATCTTGCTATGCTGAGTGGCTATGCTGAGCGGCACTTTTCTCCTGGTTTTGAGACGAAGCTTCGCTTTGATCATCTGGGATGAGGTAACTGTCAAACTCTCCCTAGAACATGTGTCCACTAAGAGCTCAAGCCACTTGTTGCAGACCAACACTGGCCACAGCATTTCTGCAAAAGTGGTCACATGACTCAACGTGACGGCATCTTTCCGTGAAAGTCTCTTTATCCTGCAACTTACTGAAACCATAGAGAAGGCGACAGGAAAGAGTGGCAGGGGTCCCTGCAAATCATCAGGGAAATGCAAATCAGAAAGAACCCAGTGCTGGGATTATTCCCAAAGAGACACTGACTAACCAATGTCTGGGTGAGGAAGTAGGGGACTAGTGGTGGGAATGAGAATGAATTTCTCATGGAGCACAGTAGTCCCATTCCTAGAGCTCTGTCTGAAGGAAACTGCTGTGTCAACAGAGACATCTGCATCTCATGTTCACTTCAGCATTAGTTACAATCACAAAACTGCAAAGAGCCCAAGTGTCAATCATTTGTGAATGGCTAAACAACTATGACAAATAAACTATCCCACCTTATGTATATGTAACATAAGCATAACATGTAATAGTTCATTCAATAAATAAATATGCCTTATCTATATGCATAAGTTCAGAACTGGAATGCTAGGGCTGAATGATAGTACAGAGGGTAAAGTACTTGCCTTGCATTTGGCTGACCCGGGTCAATCCCGGCATCATATATATTACCCAAAGGAGAAATCCCTGATCAAGGAGCCAGGTATAAGCCCTGAGTACTGCCAGGTGTGGTCAACAAACTCAAAATAAATACATAAATATTTTTATATTTAATTTAATTTAATTTTTTTTTGCTTTTTTTTGGGTCACACCTGGAAGTGCTCAGGGATTATTCCTGGCTCTGCTCTCAGAAATACTCCTGGAGGTGCTTGGGAGACCATATGGGACGCTGGGGGTTGAACCCGGTCGGCTATGTGCAAGGCAAACACTCTACCTGCTCTGGCCCGGATAAATATTTTTTTAAATGAAATGGAATACTAGTCATAGTCACAGTGGAATTAAAAAGGAAATCCTTCTATTTACAACAGCATGTACGGAATTTTGAGGGCATTATTCTGAATTATATAAACAGAGAGGGAAAGATAAATAAGATCTCACTTGTATTTGTAAATTTAATCAAAGCCAAGCTTATAAAAACAGAAATTGTTGTTACTATGGGCTCAGGAGAGTGAGAGAAAGAGGGAGGTGGTCAGAGCACAAACTTTCAGGAATCAGATAGATAAGTTTTGAGGGAATACAGAGACCATACTGAGCCCAGCCAAAGACACTTTTACTTCACTTATCAAAGTTGTTGAGCACGGAGACCCTAAAATTTCTCACCTTCTCCCCCAAAGGTGAGTATGTGATGTGATAGATGTATCAACTCATCTTATTCTTTACAACATACACATATATTAAATCATAAACTTTAAACCTATGCAATAAAAGATGTCAATGAAATCTTATTAAAGTTGGAAAAAAGTGTTTGATTAATGATCAAGAACAGTTATTCAAAGGAAAATGATACATTAATATTCATAAAATATTTAAGTACCATAAGCATTTCTGATATTTTCCAGGACATTGACTTTCTTTTAGCTCTTTTTTTCCCTTTTAATAATGAAATACAAATTTTTAGTAGAGTATATTTCTCTTGTTTTATTTTTTGAGTCACACCTGGTGATGCTCAGGGGTTACTCCTGGCTCTGCACTCAGGAATTACTCTTGGTGGTTATCGGGGGACCATATGGGATGCCGGGGATTGAACCCAGGTTGGCTGCATGCAAGGCAAACACCCTACCCGCTGTGCTATCGCTCTGGCCCTATTTATTTTCATTTTAAAAGCATATTTTAGAATTTCTAGATCTACACATTGCAATTAATCTGTTATACTTATGTAAAACATATCTTATATATGTTCATACATACACTTGTATTTACATTTAACCTTATTTCACTTTTTGGAAATTTGGCATACTATAAAGGTGCACTTATATAAAATTCCCTAATGTTCAATAATTACCACTAGAGGGAGCACAATACACACAATTAAGTTAAAGGGATTTAATTTTGTGCAGTTTGGTTAAAAAAAAAAAATCATCCCAGCCAGAAACTCTTTATCCTAAGATTCGTGACATTCACAACTCAATTTGATCTTGATCATATTAGTTCATATTTTCTACTCCAGAAATTCTATACAGTTAGAAACTCAAAAGAAAATCACATCGATCAAGAAAGTGTGTTTATCCTTTCTATTGGACTCTCATTCAACCACATTAATAAATTTAATTTAATAATTATATGGTCAACACTGTAGAAAAATTACTGTAAAGTCTCTATCCCAATCATTTTTTAATATAAATTGTGTTTATTCACATAGTTTGCCACATTAAAACCTAAAACATACTTTGTAGACCATTCTTTATCAATACACACAAAAAAATCTCCTCATCCTTTGGGTGGCTGCAAAGCAGCCGGCTGCACAGTTATACCCTGTTTTATTTCATACCAAGGACCGGTAGTCATTTCTCCCCACAGTTTGCTGCTTTAATGCTGTAGAGGCAGGGAGGTTAAATGGTGTTTTATCAGTCTATTGCTAAAGACCCGCTAGGAAAGAAACTTGGCTTGCTAGCCTCTTGCAGGCATATTCGCGGAGCATGGCAGGAATGTTCTAGAAGCAGTCTTTGCTGAATTTCCCCCAGTCTTTAAGTATTTGCTTACACTCTGTGTTGTGGCACCCCTTCTCCCCGCTCTGTCAGGAAATCTGTATTCCCGTTTACTCTTGGCTGGCCAGATGCTTGAGCGTTTTCCACATTCAGAAAGTCACTTGATTTTCATTTTTCCTACGGTGCTGGGTATCGAACCCAGGGTCTCACACTGCATGAGAATTGTTCTCGTACTCAGCTACAACCCAGTCCCTTGATTGGTTGTGATTGGTTTCTCCCTATTTCCCTGTTACCTCTTTTCATTCGAAACTTCCACCTTCGTCGCTCATGCAGCAGGTTCTTCACCAAAGGTGTGCTTGTAGTGGGCACTGCTTCTTTTTTATTAAAGAAAAAGAAAATTTGCTTAATGCTGAGAAGATAACGAAGATGAGAACATCCACCTAAGATATTCCCACCCAGAAATAGCTGTTGCATGTATTTTGAAATGATGAGAAAAGTGTGCTAATAATCTTCGGAAATGATAATACAAGCCTAGAACTGAGCATTGAATGTAGTCAAAGGGATACACACGAAAACCTCTAAATGTATGTACTGCAACCCACAAGGTGTAAGAGAAGGAAGACAGAGAGAAAGAGAGACAGAGACAGAGAGACAGATTAAAAGAGACACAGAGAGAAAAGAAATAAAGTAACTTTTATAGAGGGAAGAGGGAATTGAGGGAAATGGCACTGGTGGAGGGATGGGTGCTGGAACACTGTATGACCAAAACCCGAACATGAACATCTTTATAATTGTATATCTCACGGTGGTATAATAAAATATTTTTTAAAAAATTAATTCATTGTGAAGTAAGTGACACAAAAAGAAATGATGCATTTTCCACCTTAGTACTATATGTGTGTGAGTATAATAAAACACATGTGGATATATGAGCAATCGAGCATTTCTTCTGTTTACCATCACCCTACATCTTGTATTTAGGATGATAAACGTTAACGGCATTTTCCTCTTGCTATTAAAATCTATTGTGGGGCTGGAGCAACAGCACAGTGGGTAGAGCGTTTGCCTTGCATGCACCTGTCCTGGGTTCGAGCCCAAGGATCCCATATGGTCCCCTGAGCACAGACAGGAGTAATTCCTGAGTGCAGAGCCAGGAGTAACCCCTCAGCTTTGCCAGGTGCGACCTAAAGAGCAAAACAAAAAAACAAAAAAACAACCAACCAAACAAAAACCCATAAAATCTATTGTGGGGTCAGAGCAATTGTATAGGATTATATAGCAGGTACAAGGCATTTGCCTTGTACATGACCAACCTGGGTTTTATTCCTGGCACTGCACCTGGTCTCCAAGCCCTACCAGGAGTGATTCTTGAGTGCAGAGCCGGGAGGATCCAAAACAAGCAAATAAAAGAACTGCTCTGAACATGATTTTTAATGGTTTGGGCATTTATTCTTTATTTTTATTGCATGGTTAGATTGTGCCCCTCCCCATCTCTTCATAAGTAAAGTTGCTTCCACCATTCTTAGGTAAATCAGGGCTCTGATTGGCTAGAGACATGTCAACTAGCCATTATTTGCTGCCTTATTTGCACAATATTTTTCTAAGGCTATGTTATTGTCTAGGCCCTCAGCATTGCTTCCTTTTATGAGCTAGGGACGACTGTTTGAAAATGAGCGACTATTTCAAACACTGCTGTATCAAAGCTGGATTGGAATAAAGCGCTAGAGAATAGACTATCTCTGATGGTGTCTTATTATGTGTTGGACACATTATATGTGTTCTCTATTTAATTGTCAGAGTGACCTTGCATGAGGTAGTTTCATGTTCTTATTTTGTAGGTGAGGAAATTGAAGCTGAGAGTGTATAATTTGTTCAAGGCCATGTAACTAGTGAAGAACAGGATTTAAATTAAAGGTCAGTGAGTTCAAAGTCTGCATTCCCTAGAGAGATGTTTGTGTTATTCATTTGGTAGAGGCCATAGCAGTGATATACTTTTAAAATGGTTCTTCTGAAAACAAATCAAACTTGAAAACTTGCTTTCTCTTATATACTAACTTCTATTTTGTAAATACTCCCAGCACTAATACTGATATTCCATGATTGATGTTTCTCCAGTTCACCTGCAAAATCCCTGGATGGTTAATCATCACCAAAAGAGGTACTTGTGGCTCTTTCATGATATCAGGCTTAAAGTTTTTCTTATTGACTCAAAGAAATCAGAAATGTTCTGATTCCTGCATTTGTGTTCTGATTGGTTATTTAAAATAAGCAACTGGATGTTACATATATATCAGGCACAACTTTTGAAAATATGGTTTCACGACTTTTTTTTTTTTTTTTTGGGTTACACCTGGAAATGCTCAGAGGTTACTCCTGGCTCTACACTTAGGAATTATGCCTGGCGGTGCTCAGGGGATCATATGGGATGCCGGGGATCCAATCCGGGTCGGCTGCATGCAAGAGAAACGCCCTATCCACTGGACTATCGCTCCAGCCCCTTTCACAACATTTTTTACACTTGATCTTAGCCAAAAGAGGCGATCACAACATTTCTTAAGGTCAGTAACTATTGGGCAATGAATGTCCCCACCACTGCGATGATCTTTTCATGCATGAATGTTTTAGTGTTTGCGATTCTGGGAATCCAGTCTTGCTCAGAATCAGCATCAAAAGATAGCTGAGTGATAAATTGTTTGGATGTGGTCAGAGATAAGGAGTGAATTTACTCTGTCTGGACTTGGTAGATTAGATTGTGACCGAAATGTGTAATTAGAGCTGGTTTGGAATACAATTTGAATCAATGATGGAAACAGGTGCATAGGCCAGCATTCAGGAACGATCCAAAGGCATTTTCAGGGGGCAAAACCCACTCAAGGCTCCAAGGATTTAACAAGGCTAGAGTCAACTGTTGCTATCCACAAGGGTGGTAGAACACCAGCTAAAGCTGTAACCTGCAGAGCCAGGAGTCGGCTCACCTGGACTTGGCCTTCTGTGCTGTGTGTCCATGATGAGGTCTCAGACAATGCTATTCCATGCAGGTCCTGGGACTGTCTACACAGTCACTGTCCCAATGCTGATGAGTGTGATGTGAGATCTGGGGTGACTGGAATTTAGTGGCCTCTCTACCTTGGAGCAACTGCCTGGCTCCCTGCAGTGAGTTTCTAGGGAAGGGAAAGTATTGCTCAGTGGCCTCCTCTGGGAATCTCTTAGACTTGACTCATGGATTTGCCAGGCCTGGTGTGGAGGGAAGGTCCATGCTGGGGCTTACCGAGGAGTTTCACTTGGCAGAAGATAAGTAAGTGTCCATACCACTAATCCTAACCCTAACACTGTGGTGAACTCTTAAGAAAAGAGGTGTCCAGGCAGAGATGTCTTGTCAGAAACCCAGCCTACAAGGACCCACCCTGCAGGGACCCGCCCTTCAGAGGAGAGTATTTCAAGCCCAGGAATGCTTGAGCCACAGACACAGATACACCCGGCAGAGCAGATACCAGCTTTCCCCATTGCTGTGATTTACCTCCAAATTACCATGAATATTCTACCCACCCCTTTGAGAGAGCCCCAAAAGGTAATGAGAGTATAGCGCCCGCACAGTAGAGCCTGGGAAGCTGTCCAATGTGTGTTCGATATGCCAAAACTAGTAACAAAAAATGTTTATTTTCCAGGGAGCCCTAGCCTGACTTTAATTTCGGGGTTTTCCTCACTGGGGAGGGGGCATGGTTGTGGGTGTCAGAGTCCATCGGCCCATTTGTACCGCGTCTCATTCAGGGAAAGCGCGGAGTGAAGCTGGCCCCCTACTTGGATTCAAGAAGTCTTGGCTTCTTGAATCTGAATCTGTGTTGCCAAAACTTAGTTGATGACAGCAAGAGCCAAACCTGATGGGGCAGCAGGCGGTGGGGATGGGGAGGCTCCGCAGCCTCATCCTCTCACCAATACTCTGTCAGGGCTTCCTCCAGGCACACCTAAGATCACCGCATTCTGCTTTCCGACCTCTAAAAAGGTGAGGCTGATCCATGTGTGAGCCCTGGAGCTGTCTCTGTGAGCATTCCCACTGCCTGGTCGCTTATTTGTTTATACTGGATGAGGAAATGTGCTGTAGTAAAGGGGAGTGGCCTAGACCACTTTTAACCCCAGTGTTTCGAAAAGGACAAAGAAGAAAAGAAATCAAGGTGTGAGGAAGAGAATGGGGAGTAATGGTGAACAGGCACCCAGGCTTCTGTTACCCTGGTGATACGGCTGAGTGGTATAGACCTATAGCCCAAACACAGACTCAACAACACTAAAACCCTGAAATCTAAGCTGAAACCATCGGACCTTTGTAATGTGTCTGTCAGGTTGACAGGCAGGGATGAGGTGAGGGTTGGGGGTGAGGAGGGGATTTGGGAACACTGGTGGAGGGAAGAGGACGCTGGTGGTGGGATTGGTGTTGAAATATTACATGCCTAAAACTCATCTATCTATAACTTGGTAAATCAGTTATTTAAATAAAATTTATCTTAATTAATTTATAGGGCACCATAATCAATCCCACCACCAATGTCAACTTCCCTCTACTGATATCCCCAATTTCCTCCCCATCCCACTACCAGCCGATCTCCTGGACAGGCACACTTGAAAGTTTGGTTGCTGTAGTTTGGATCTTCTGCTTTCTGTTATGCAGATAATCAGATACTCCCCACCTCTACCCCGCCAATGTATCCAAAGTCTTTGCTCCCATCTCTGTGTCCTCCTATCTTTGTCCCCCCTCAGTGTCTTTTATTTATCACGGAGGGCAGCGAGGAGAACAGGACTGTGTCAGCTGACATAGTACACAGGTAAAATGGAGTCTACGTCTTACTTCCCATCATTTCAGCTGCACTCAGCTGGCCTGTGTTTCTGAGCCAGGGCTGACCTTGCTGGGTGAGGGAGACAGTTTCCTCTCTCTGGGATGAGCTTGCAGTCTCTCTCCTTAGACCAGAGACTGGACACTGACTCAACTGGTTTTGTCCAGCCACAAGAAACATTCTGATCTTCTCCCTGGATCTCGTATGAGTACTAAATCCCCCAAAAGAGCAAATTCTTTCCTCTCTTTGGAAACATGATCACATGTTGATAGTAGATGAAAAAAAGGGGTGTTGTGCTTTGACCAAGAGGGCCCTTCGAATCCTGGTCCCTTGTGCAGAGAACAGAGCCCAGTTGGAAGGGCGAGGAGTCATTTGGGGAATCAATGTTGCTCAGAGTCTTGGCTCTGTGGACATTTTCATCATCTGGACGCCAGATAAAATACAGATGTTTCAAGCTAGAAACACAGACTATTTTCCTCTTGGCTTGCCCTGGCTCTTAAATGCCTGCATGCCAGACAAACTCCATCTCAGCATTCTGGTACGGCTGTAATTCACGGAAGATAGCCCAGTCTGGACTGAATTGATTTCCTTCCCAACTGTCTCTGAAACAGGCCCTGTGCTCTCACTGGCTTTGAGAGTTTCTTGCTCACAGATGCAGGTGTGCTGAAGGCAGCTTCAGAAATTCTTTCTCTGAAATTAGTGACAGCCTTTGTCTCCCCTGCCCCAGATGCGTCAGGCCGTCCAGCCCCTAGAACACTCATTCTGAGAGCAGGTCTGCGTCCAGCTGCTGTTTCTTCTGCACTGAAATGACCTTCAGAGCACATCCTTGTGTCCAGATCAGGTGGCGAGCGAGCCTCTCAACAGAGAATGTGAGTCTGATCTCTCCAGCAGTCTAAGGAAGCTGCTGTTTCCACACTTCCACAGGGAGGTCACTGGGACTATGATGACTTTGCACAGAGCTGAGGAACAAGGGGGCTGTGCAGAAGAGGGAAGACTGGATTCACACAGTCTTGTACTTGCAGGTTTCAAATTCAAGCGCTTCTCCCTCCTTCCTTCCTCTTACTCAGGTTCCTGTGGCCAGGTCTGCCTCAGACCAAGTTGGCACAGTTCTGCAGGAAGATGGTTCTTCCTCCCACCCCAGTAGCCCCTCAACTGGAAATGGCTTCCTTGACCTTCATCTGTGGACTATGACCATTTCACTTCTGAAACATTTGAAAAAAATGGAGTTGGGCTACTTCCTTCCAGGTGTCTCTCCACATTCCCAGGCTGGTTCACCCCAAGGGACAGGCAGGGGCTCAGACCTTCATTTCTGGACAAAGAGTGCCCCAACTTCACCAGGGAACACCAGACAGGTCCAGAAGTGACCACACCGGATGCCCAAGCCAAGCTCTTCTTTCTCTGCTGGACTTTGCCTGCTGGTTCTTGCAAAGAAAAGGGGAACGAGGCGGAAGTGCTGCCGAGCTGCATAGCACTGCTCTCTATGGGGGAGGGAGGCACCTACCATTCCAGAATCTACCTTGGTCCTGGGTCTGCACCAGGTGCACGCGGAGGTCCCAAGAGCGCAGCTGCAATCCCGCTGGGCAGCTACTGCAGGCACTGCGGTCCCGCCCGTGCAGCTGTCACAGGTCTCGTGACACGGCTCACACTCGCCTGTCTCTGCATTTCCGAAGAAGCCAGGGCCGCACTCACTCACACAATGGTCACCTGGGGATGCAGAGAGGAGAGAAGCATGAAGGCAGAGTTGGGCCAGGCCTGGTGCTCTAGGCGGCATGAGCTCTAGCAGATTCAAGGGAGTCTCATGGGGGCATTTTTCTTTGAGTTCATTTCTTAAAAATGATGACTTTAGTTTATTTCAACCAAGAAATGCCTATCCAGAGATTCACACACACGGGGCAGAGTTGCTACTTGCTCTCCCTGTGCCCAGCTGATCACGAGGCATCCGGCAGGGATGGCAGGTTCTAGCCCTGGCCCGCCACCCCAGCAGAGCCTTGCAAGAAGCCAGAGGAACCCCCCACACCATGAAGGCCGCCATTTTCCATATCCGGACTCCCTCTCCTCAGAGCTCCACCCAGCAGAAGAGCTGATTACAGCCCGATTCATCAATAATTGCTCGAGTTTTGAGGTGGCTACTAGAGTATCCCACCCACATGACAGAGCCTGGCAAGCTACCCGTGTCGTATTTGACATGCCAAATACGAGTAACAATTATAGACCTCATTCCCATGACCTGATGGAATGGTTTGAGGTTCATTATGTTCCTGGAGCAGGATGATGCCCTTGGGCTATCTCGCATGTGACAAGACGTATTGAGATGTTACAGGTGGCCGCTTGAGCAAATCGATGATATACGGGAAGACAGAAAGACAGACAACCAAGAAATGATATTTTGTTGTTAGTTTGTTTTTTTTTGGGGGGCAGGCACAGTGATGCTCACTGCTTACTCCTGACTTTGCTCTCAGGATCACTCCTTGTAGGGCTCAGGGATCTATGTGGAGTGCTGGATGGAAGCTAGGTTGGCTACATGCAAGGCAAATGCCCTGCCTGATGTACTATTGCTCCAGCCCCAAGAAATTATGTTTTACTCAATGCCATGGTTGGGCCAGAAAGACAGTTCAAACGGCTAGAGTTCAGGCATCCTGGACTAGTTTTCAGCAATGCAGGGTTCCCTGAGCACTGAGCTCAGGAGTATTTGCCAGTAGCACTGGTTGTGGCCTCAAAGCAAAACAAACCAAGTGGGGTGGCGAGGAAGTACAGAAATTAAGGGTGAGGCCTCACATGTGGCTGATCTCACTTCCTTGGGACCATAAGATCCCTGAGCACTGGTGTTTGTAGTCCAGGAGACCCCAGCACCATCGGGATGTCCTGAATAATCCCCGCAGCACTCAGCCTGGGCACCACCGGCCCTTGACCCTCACACTGAGTCTCGCATTGAGTTCCCCATCTCCTTCTCCTAAGTACTACTAGGCGGTAAAACAAAAGCCAGCCCTAGCCCAAACAGAAACTATCCCCAAGCACCCTTCACTTTAAGTTCGTATTTCACCTAAGATTTTGAGGTATGGACTCAAAGGGCCCATCCTTAAAGCCTTGTCAAAGCACAGATATGATGAAAGTTGGGGGGACCCACTAGAGCTCATGCCCCCTACTCCACAACCCACCCCACAGACATTCAGGGCTAGTCCTTCGGCTGGAAAACACAAATGATTTCTATTCTCACTGTCCATGACAGACCATCATCTAGAAACAGACCTGGCCCAATCCGAAAGAAATTGTTTGATACTACAGAAATTGTTGAGTTTCTGCAGAGACTGAGAATGTACAGTGGTGGTGAAGTCACGGCGCAGGACAGACCCTGTGACTTCTGTTCAAAGCATCTCCCTTCAGTGGCCTAAGCGCCCACCGCTCTCAGCCTGGTGCAATTGGGAATGGATTAGGGAGACACATCTGTGCTTCAGTCAGAAGAGCTGAGCTGTAGGCTCTACTAATGCTGCTTTACAAAGCAATGAGTCTCCTTTTGCACCACGGAGATAGACTCTGAGGACAGGCCAAGGAGTGCTCCTGCTTCCCTTTGCCCCGACCCCTGTGCCACTCACCCAGGAGGAAGAAGCCCTCTTCACACCAGTAGCACACACTGCGCTCACAGCTGCTGCAGTTGGGGTTGCAGGCCCGACATTCGAGTCCTTCCCTGTAGGTCTTTTCCGGACAGGTTCGGTAACAGTGGCTCTCAAACCTAGGGGGCAAGACAGATCGACTTCCATAAACTGTGCTGACACGGTTTTGGAAATCACCATCACATCATAATCTCATCACCTCCACTTCATCTGAGTTGAAGTTCTCCAAACAGTGCAAGCCCCACTGGTAATTCTAGGCTTGCCCAGACAGTGTTTGGGGTGCCTTGGCCCAACGATGCGATGCTGCTCAGGCCCTGTGATTCCGGGTCCTCCAGGGATGCATCCCACAATGCTTGGCGCACCTTATGATGCCAGGAATAGAGTTCGGGTCAACTGTGCGCTAGGTGAATATCCTAACCACTATGCATCCCAGACCCTATGCTTCTTCTTTTAACAAGGTTAAACTTTGGAATTAAAGAGCAAATTCTGGGCGGAGTGATAGCCCAGCGGGTAGGGCGTTTGCCTTGCACGCAGCCGGCCTGTGCCGGCCCGGGTTCGATCCCCGGCATCCCATATGGTCCCCCTAGCACCGCCAGGAGTAATTCCTGAGTGCAGAGCCAGGAGTAACCCCTGAGCATCGCCCAATGTGACCCAAAAAAGCAAAAAAAAAAAAAATAATAAAGAGCAAGTTCTGGGGTCAGAAGTATAGGGAGTGGAAGTATAGTACAGTGGGTGGGGCATTTGCCTTGCACGTGACTGACCCAGGTTTGATCCCCAGCATCTCATATGGCTCCCTAAGCATCGCCATGGGTAATTCCTGAGTGCAGAACCAGGAGTAACCCCTAAGCAATAAATACATACATACATACATACATAAATAGAAAGTTCTTTCCTTGAACTACTTTGTTTTGGATGCCTGAAGATCCTATGTCGGGGATAAGACTGGGAAGAAAGGTGGGACACTGTGTTTATGGACCATTGCTTTTGCATTGAGTCGTGGCTCAGTAAAACCTTCACTCAATTTTCCTACAGTAGCGATCACACATCTTGAAGCTCTGGATAGGAAAACTGGGTGTGAAGCTTAATTCACACAGAGCCACACAGGAGTTCATCAGGGGTTTGGAAGTTAACCAAGACCTGTTGGAACAATGTGAATGTGTTTGCCTCACAGGTCCTGTGTGGCAAAGATCTGAAACAGATCAGCTCTTAGCTCAAGCAGCTTCTCAAAATATCCTATCAGCCAGAGGGTCCCAGTTTTTATAGAGTCTGGATATTTACACAAATTTTCCATTATTCTCATATTGTAATAAAATGTTGTCCTTCAGTCTGTGCTGAATCAGCAGCTGATTTCAAAGGAGAGAGGAATCAAGTTGACCTCTGCCCTGAGATGGATCTGATGACTTCAACAAGCTATCAGAAAACACTCTGCACTCCTGCGGCCAGTCTGACAGCCTTTCATCAGCTGTGCTCAAAGTTCTGAATAATCTCAGGCCTGTAGTATATCTTTCTTAAAGTGAGTGTCTCCTGGAAAAGGGAAGATTTGACTCTCTGAGATGTGGGGGGGCTCACTCCTTAGTGAGCTCTGATGAGCGGAGCGGCTGAGTAGGTGCCTTCAAAGTGTCAGGGCTCTGTCAGGTGAGAAAGGAGCATCAAGTGAGAGCTGAGGGTAGATGCTAAAATGAAGAAGCCAGCCGGGGCAACATGGACACTGGGAAGCAGAGCCATGAGAGACTGAGAGTAGAACTAATCACCCCTTCTGCACCACTCTTTCTTTTTTTAATTTCATTATGTCACCATGAGATATATAGTTACAAAGATGTTCATAATAGGGTTTCAGTCGTATAGTGTTCCAGCACCCATCCCTCCACCAGTGAACATTTCCCACCACCGATGTCCCCAGATTCCTTCCCTGCCAACCTCTCTCTATGGCAGACACTTTTGCTTCTCCTCCTCCTGCTCTTCCTTCTCCTCCTCCTCCTCCTCCTCCCTCCCCCTTCTCCTCCCTCCTCCTCCTCCTCCTCCTCTTCTTCTTCTTCCTCCCTCCCCTCCTCTTCTTCTTCGTCTTCCTCCTCCTCCTCTTCTTCTTCTTCTTCCTCCTCCTCCTCCTCTTCTTCTTCTTCCTCCTCCCTCCTCCTCCTCCTCCTCTTCTTCTTCTTCCTCCTCCTCCTCCTCCTACTCTTCTTCCTCCCTCCTCCTCCTCCTCCTCTTCTTCTTCTTCTTCTTCTTCTTTCTTCTTCTTTTTCTTCTTTCTCTCTCTCTTTCTTTCTTAACAAGGTAATCACTGTTGGTATGTTGCCAGGGGTGCTAGGGTTTGAACACACACCTTGCGTGTGCACAGGTGTCACACCTTCCTTTTCTTCTCACTTTCTTATTTATGCATTTTTTCTAGGATAGGCCTCTGTGAGCTCTGGAGGTGCTAGACTAGAGAAGGTGATACTGAAATGGGTCATCTTTGATTTTATGTTTAGATTTCAAATAGATTTTTATATAGAGATTTTATATTTATATTGCACATTCGACTTTTCCAAAGTAACCTGTTTTTTTTCTACGTTGACTGTGTTTCCACATCACTGTCTATATTTGTAGATCTACAGCCATAAATGATGGTTCCATGTATACCAGGGAGGAGGTAGATTTATTTTCAAGAACTTGGGGTTGCTGCTTTACTACATTTCATGTAACCCCGTGGATGGAATCTCTTAGGATCCTGAAGAAAATGAAAGTTAACATGGTTCCTGCCTTCCTCCAGAACTTTCTGGCTCCTATTAATAAAAGATCTTCATGCAGACATTTGGAAATAGCTTGTGTGGGGTCAGCACTATTATTAAGGTTTGTCCGCACACAGCAAGGTCTAAATCTTGGGAACCCATGGCAAGATTCCTAGACACCAGTGTCAGGCTGGGTGATTTCCAGGACCCAAACAGAAGAGGCCTCCTTTTGAGGGAAGACAGCAGCTGCGCTCTGATTGCTAAATGCAAGAATTGTTGGTGAAGAGCCTGCTAGGAGGGGCTGGTCTCAGGCTCCAGGGCCTCTTGGCTTTAGTTTCTGAGTTTAGGATCAAGCCAGTCATGCTGAAACTACAGAAAAGTGAACCCCACCGCCAAGAAGGCCAGACTTACATGTAATATCCGTGGCGCAAGAGGTGCACGTTCCTGGGTCATCTGTGGGGGAGACAACAATGAAAAACAATAATCACTAAGAGTTTTCCATAAGGAGAAAGAGTTTCTGAAAGGTGATGGCTTGAAATAAACAGCATTTGGGGATAATTCCTGCAATGACCTGTCCAGACATGAGAGCTAAACAGATTGTACCATTTTCATGAGTAACAAGATGTTCACTGTGACTGATCTTTATCCAAGATGGTGAAGGAAAAGTTCTCATAATGTCTTGGCCCTGACTTTTAAAGGATCCTGAGACCAAGCTACCAGGTCCTTAAGTTGCCTATCACCAGCCATCTTGAGAAACGTCTGACTTCTACTGAGATGAGAGACTGAGTCTTGTCCACACACACAAACACGTGCCGGGAAGGGGCTGTGGCAGGGGTGGGGTGAGTCTCCCCCATGATTATCCCCACGCCTATTAACGTGAGTGAGTGGCTGTCTGGGAGGCTACTTTGAAAACTGGGTGATTGATTCCTTTTTTTTTTTTTTTTTTTGCTTTTTGGGTCACACCACCTGGCAATGCTCAGGGGTTACTCCTGACTCTTTGCTCAGGAATTACTCCTGGCGGTGCTCAGGGAACCATATGGGATGCCGGGGATCGAATCCAGGTCAGCCGTGTGCAAGGCAAATGCCCTACCCGCTGTGCTATCGCTCCAGCCCCAGGGCGATTGATTCCTTTGCTCTAACACGGCAAGTCCTTTTTGTACTCTGCACTTCATAGCCCTTTAAAGTAACTGTCCCTTAAGTTTTAAACTCTAAATATCTGCAGGGCTAGCCACAATGTGTAAAACAAGAGGGAGAGAGATGCAGAGACAGAGAGAGAGAGAGACAGAGGGAGAAAGAGAGGAAACGGGGCTACCTGCTGTTGAGGCAGCCTGGGGGTGGGCAGGGAGGGGTGGGGTACATTGGTGGTGGAAATGGGGCACTGGTGGAGGGATGGGTGCTGGAATACTGTATTACCAAGAACCAATTGTGAATACCTTTGTAATTGTATGTCTCACGGTGGCATAATAAAAAATTAAAAAAAATAAAAAAAATAAAGTAACTGTCCTGTTCTTAAGAAGTGCAGTAATGAATTCTGTGTCTGTTCACTCAGAAGTGGAGCATCCCTCCAGCATCCTGAGAATGAGGGAGAACCTCAAGACTGTCTAATTCTGGGGCCGGAGCGATAGCCCAGTGGGTAGGGCGTTTGCCTTGCACTTGCGGCAGGCCTATGCCAGCCCGGGTTGGATCCCCGGCATCCCATATGGTCCCGTGAGCACAGCCAGGAGTAATTCCTGAGTGCAGAGCCAGGAGTAACCCCTGAGCATCGCCGGGTGTGACCCAAAAAGCCAAAAAAAAAAAAAAAAAAAAAAAAGACTGTCTAATTCCCCCCCGCTGGCCCTTTCAGAAATGTACCTGCTCCAAAGTCAGTGTTAGGGAAATTCTATGACTGCTTGGGTCTGCCTGTCTTGTGAGTGATTGGCAGCAAATTCCTCCAAGTATTGGACTTAGACAACTGTCCAAGAGGAAACAAGAAACAATTGTTCCTCTTTGAAAGTTGCTCCTCTGGGTACATGAACATTTTATTTTGCTTTGAATTTTATTTACTTATTTTTTGGGTTGTGGGATTGAGGAGGGGCACACCAGGTGATGCTCCGGACTTAGTCCTGGCCCTGTGCTCAGGGTCACTCCTTGCACAATGAGATATCCACTCGGGGTCAGCTACATACAAAGCCAGCACCTTAACCCATGGCTTGTTGCCCTGAATTTTTAAATTAAAAACCACATCCTTTGAACATTATGCATTTCCTTTCCGACCTATTCTCGTGCCTATTCTGCTTTTCACGAAGGCGTTCCTTGGGTGATAGAGTGAATCTGACCCAGATCTTTCAATCATACGTCCATCCAGGTCCTTCAAGGCGGTGAGGCCGTGGAGCTGTGTGTCACACACACTGGGGCTAAAATATTGCCCTGAGAATTCTAGCGGAACAGTCTTTGGATGACAATAGTGCCATTTAAACAGGTATCCACCAGTGTTTTACTAAGTGTGGGAAATGGTAATGGCAGACTAAAGCTCACCATTGAATATACACAAAGAACTTAAGTGATAAATTCTAAATACCTGCAGGGCTAGCCACAACATGTAAAAGAAGAGGGAGAGAGATGCAGAGACACAGAGAAAGAGACAGAGAGAAAGAGAGGAAACGGGGCTACCTGCTATTGAGGCAGCCTGGGGGTGGGCAGGAGGGGTGGGGTACATTGGTGGTGGAAATGGGGCACTGGTAGAGGGATGGGTGCTGGAATATTGTATTACCAAGAACCAATTATGAACACCTTTGTAATTGTATGTCTCATGGTGGTATAATAAAAAATTAAAGAAAAAACAAGTATCCAGAATTCTTCTGGAAACAGTCTTCTCTTCCCTCCTATCCCTTTCCCTTCTCTCTTCTCCCCCTCCCTCTCATATCCTCCCTTCCTTTCTTTTCTCTTCCCTTCCCTTCCCTCCCTCCCTTCCTTTTCTCTTCTCTATAGCACCATTAATGATGGGATTTCATGTAACACTCTAGCACCACACCCTGCACCTGAATTTCAGCTTCCCTTCCCTGCCACACAGCCCCATCCAACCCAGCTTTTACAGTAAGGTCACATAAATGCCACTCAACTCTCCACACATTAATTTCTATAGAAGAAAAATTATCTGGATGGATAAGAAGGAACTGCTAAGTGTGCCTGAAAGTTAAGGATTGCAAAGTTGAGTTTTGCATGAGTCTCCCAAGTAGGAGCATATTTGGCCATAACCGTCATTGACACATGGAGTCTGAGTATTGTCACACCACATCAGAGGGGAGACAGACATGGGGCAGAGCTGCTACTTGCTCTCCCTGTGCCCAGCCGCTCACAAGGAGCCCAGGAGAGATGGCGGATTCTAGCACTGGCCCGCCAGCCCAGCAGAGCCTTGCAACAAGCCAGACGACCCCCCACTCCATGAGGGCCTCCATTTTCCACATCCGGACTTCTCTCTCATCAGAACTCCACCCAGCAGACCAGCCTATCACAGTCCGGCTTGAGCGGCCGCAAGCGGCCACGTGGTTCATTATTAAATGCTGGACTTAGAGATGACTGCAAGAGTATGCTACCCACACGGCAGAGCCTGGCAAGCTACCCGTGTTGTATTTGATATTCCAAATACCAGTAACAATTATAGAACTCATTCTGGAATGAATTGAGGCTCTTTATGTTCCTGGAGCAAGCAGATGCCCTTGGGCTCTACTAGCATAAGACAGGACATATGAAGATGTTACTGGGGCCCGCTCGAGCAAATCGATGAACAACGGGAAGACAGTGATACAGTGATACATCAGAGGGGATGAGGGGCCACAGAAACAGAAAGACTCCTTACTACCAGGGACAGGGATGTGGTTCAAGGGCAGTAGAACTGTGGTTTCCACTCCCAGCACCACCCACACCTTCCTACTCTGGTGCCACAGGTCTGAGTCCCATAGGGAGTGGCCCGCACAAGTACAAGTACAAAACATTGGCTGTCACTTTATGCAGGTAGCTTGCCAGAGCCTGGCTCTATGCTGATAAGGTCCTTGTGACTTTATCAGTCTCTCTGCTTTTAGGTGATGCAGTATAACTTGTTATAACTCAGGGGTTCTTTGTAGGGTGAGAATTGTCTCCATCTGGGTAAGTGCCTTGCTCACATGGTGGGGTTTGAAGTTTAACCAGAAGGATTGAAGAGGTAGGAGAACCAAGGAGCTAGCCAGGCCCTTTTGCAAGCACCACGCTTTGCTGGCAGGAAGGGATTCACGTTAACTAACAGGTTGTGTTATAGGGACATTGGAGCAGGACCCAGAACTGAACCAGAGACTGTGTTAACTGAGGGAACTTAGGAATTAGAAGCTGGAGGTGCCATGAGAAAGAAAAGACGTTCACTGCAATTCTTAGAGTTCTCGAGGCAGGGTTTAATGCTTCTGTGTCTGTGGATTAGATATCTGAGTCTGGTTTAACGGGTGCAAAGACCTCAGCGAACTCTAATAATTCCATGGAATAGTTGACTTCCTGCTACAAAACCGTGTCAGCATCTATTTTCTTTTCAGTTCTGCTCTTAAATAAGTTGCTACTATTTAGCATCTGGGCAAATTTCCGTCTGCTGTTCTGGATGAACATATTTGACTCTGAAAGTTTTGCTAATTGGGCAAGGACTGGAGAAATTCTATTCCTATTCCCTAATGTCCTGACCATCTCTGCCGTCTAGGAACTTAATGAGTTTGCTCTTTGCTCCGTTAAGTGGGTCACTGATGAAAATGTGAAACAGAACCAAGACTCAGAAATATGCATACCATTGTAATCTTAAGAGATTTTTTCCAGTCCAGTTACATGGTGAATTTGGTACCTTTACAACAGTTTGCATAAATGAATAATGCATACAAGACATTTCATGACAGCTTAGAAATGCCTATTAGTCTTTCTCATTATTATCAGTTTTTCAAAAGAATGCATTATTATTTAAAAAATAGATCATCTATGAGTAAGTTAGATGAATATCTTGTTGTTTTTGTGAGATTTGTTTGGCTGGGTTTTGGGGTCCATACCTGGCAGTGCTCAGGGCTCACTCCTAGGCCTATGTTCGGGGATCACTCCTGGCAGGGCTTGTGGGACCATATTCAGTGCAGAAATAAATATAACCCTATTGCCCATGTGCAAGGCAAATGCTCACCCCACTATGCTATCTCTTCACCTCTCTAAATGAATTTATCTTCATTACCAACTTTTATGGGATTGAAGGAAAGTAACAATTGGTTGAAGGGAAGGCATCTAGATCTAGATAAGATCTAGACAAGGCATTTAGATGGCAAGGGAATGCTTCAAAGAGAAAGATGAATTTCTTGGCTTTTGATAGACGTGTGTGTGTGTGTGTGTGTGTGTGTGTGTGTGTGTAAGTTAGTCTTATAAGTATTTCAGAAGGTGTTAATCAAAATAGGATACTCAACTACCTCTAGTTATTTGATCTTCTCAAACTTTTTATTTGAGCACATGCCTTTTTTGGTGGAACCAAAGACTCCCTTCCTTATAGCTTTTCCTTTTGTCAAAAGGCTCTTTGCTGTGTTTTTTAGGGGATGGGGCAGGCAGGCCAACAACCTCCACTCTGGATAGATCTTCACTGTTCTCTGTCAGCTTTCCACTGGTCCCTTGACCAAGATAGTGTTTTCATTTGTCCCAAACTCACTGCCCCTGTGGAGACATCGGCTCCTGCTGTCAGTGTTTCCTTCAGAGGTCAGTCACACTTTCTACCATATTTGTGGCTGTTCTTAGTGATAGCTCACACTTCATCACTGAAAATGGATGGATCTGGGCCCCTTAGGAGTCATGTGTATCTTACAAATATCTGAAAAGGAATATTTTAAACCTGAGTTGGAATTGAAGAGTGAAAAATAAATTTTTATGATCTTTTTGAGTCACATAATTCAAGATACATCCAGGATAAAATAATTCTATTTATGTTTTCTAATCTGATCATTTTTTTATTTTTATTTTTTCACTAAAACAAGATTTTTTAATTAAATCACAATTTTCAAAGGACAAAGCATTTCATAATATAGTAGTTAGAAAGACTCATTCAATACCAATCCCACCACCAGTGTGTTTCTACCACCAAAGACCCTCATTTCCCTACCCCCCCCATTCACATGCCTGCTCCCTCAGCTGGCACTAATTATATTGACCACTGTACCCCATATATGGCAATGGTATTGATAAAGTCATGACTTTTTATTTCTGCTTTGTTATGGGCTAATCTGGCCAATTTCTGTTCTTGCATTGACCATCTGAGTTTCTAGAACATGGTTAGTTTCTCCTAGTTAGATATATAGAGTAGCCACAAAGTGGGTGCGCACCACAGGGAGAGCCAGTAACATCTCTGGCCCGTGTGTCTGTGTCTCTGGATTATGGTCAACAGCCCAGGACCAGTTTGTGGGCGGGTCCACTGGGCCTTCTGGACAGGACAGAGGTGGGGGGAAAGGGACCCCAGCTCCATATCAATGGAAGGCCAGGTACTTTAGCAGCTGAGACCAGTGTACCTGGGCTTGAATCAGCTTCTCTCTTGGCTAGGGTTCTGACCAGCTGGGCTTGAGATTGTCTTCTCTCTTAGGTGGTACTCTGACGCGCTGTGGAGTCTGGATGTGAAAATGGCTGCCATTATGGTACTGGGGGGTTCCTCTGGCTTTTTCCAAGGCTCTACTGGGGTGGTGGGCCAGACCAGAACCCGCCCTCCCTCCAGGATGCCTCGTGATCAACCGAGCTGGAGAGAGCTGGTAGCAGCTCTGCCCTGTGTGTCTGTGTCTGATCGTTTTTATTGCTCATCTATTTTTCATAGGCATTCATTTGCAGGAGAGAGAAGAAACTTGGTGTTTATTTATTTTTGGTTTGTGGATGCCACACCTGGTGGTGCACAGAGGCTATCCCTGGTTCCATGACCCTTAGAGGTGTTCAGGGGACCATATGTGGTGTCAGGGGGTAGCCAAGGTAGCACTTTAACCCCTGTACTACCTCTCTGGCCCCCAGCTTTAGTATTCTATGATAAAATTTATCACATATCCAGATATGTCTCTTAGACATGAATTAGATATGTCTCTTAGACATGAATTAGATATGACATTAAGGCAGAACTTACTGTGAGATACTGTGTGGGAAAGTCTATGTCAGGGTGCTCTTATCTTACCTTTGGTGGTTCCTTTCCAGGTTTATTTTCAGGATTCTATTACTTTTATTCATACTCCATGCGATCAGGCCAACTTCTACCACTGCCAATTGAACCCCATCAAGTCCTGTATTCCAGTACTGTGAAGACTACTAGGTGTGAGCCTAAAGGAATAGGCATGTCACATGTGCTCTGAGAGCTTCCTAGGCTCTCCCTTACTACCTCAGTCTCTAGACTTACCAAGTAACTTTTTCCTTCAACTCTGTGGCCACATCTGTAAATGTTCCATAAAAAAGCACTCACTTATTTTAATTTAACATTCCATGGATGCTTGCTTTGCTCAGATGATATCAGTCTTAATGGCTCAGGGACATTTATAGGTCCAGTTACCTGTGTTCTATACTCAACCAAACTTGGGACTCTCTTCTTCCCAATGCCTCCCACACTTAGACAAAATATTAGAAACAACAGATGCTCCCTTCTAACTTTGTATTCCCCCACAATGATATGCCAAGGTCCATCAATAACAGATAGCTAAAGCAATGATGTTTATAATCTCTTTACTAATTAATCCACTGGTTTAAAAAATGTGAGCCATGTCCCCAAAGCAGATATACATGTGTAAAAATTGCTATTTCTATTTTGTACAGGTATAGACATATTTTAGATGTATCAATAAGTTATGATAAAACAGAAAAGTTAAGAGGATAGCATAGATATAATTATGAAAAAATATGTATATTTTTCCTAGAGTTCAAAGAAGGTCTTGCATACTTCTCATTGGGGGCTCAATTCCCATGAAATCAAATGCCATATTTAAGCTAAAGGATTCATATATTAACCATCAAAGCTATGCTCTACATTTGGTCTCATATAGTTGTGATTAAAAAGAAATTCTCTTTGATAGCAGAGCTTGTCTTGAATGTGGTTTTCAGTCCTTCCTAACAGAAACACAGTCTTTGATTCTTATTCACTTAGGATTTGAGGATTGGAAGACAAGTTTAAAAGACTGATATGAGTAAGACTGGCTAGTTTGACTAGATTCCACTTTTATTTATTTATTTATTTGTTTGTTTATTTATTTATTTATTTATTTATTGCTTTTTGGGTCACACCCGGCAATGCTCAGGGGTTTCTCCTGGCTCTGCACTCAGGAATTACTCCTGGCAGTGCTCAAGGGACCATATGGAATGTCGGGGATCAAACCTGGGCCAGCATGGGCCAGCCGCAAGGCAAATGCCCTACCCGCTGGGCTATTGCTTCGGCCCCTAGATTCCACTTTTAAAAAAAACCTTCTTCATCAACCTCTATATTCATAGCTTTCTTTCATAATTCCACCCCCCAAAACAAATTTTTTATATGCAAAATAATCAATGATTTTTTATATGAAAACAAACAATGATCTCAGGGGGCTGGAGTGACAGCACAAAGGGTAGGGAATTTGTCTTGCACACTGACCGGCTGACCCGGGTTTGATCCCCAAGCACCACCAAGAGTAATTCCTGAGTGCAGGTTCAAGAGTAACCCATTAACATTGCTGGGTGTGACCCCCTAAAAAAGCAAAAAAAAAATCAGTGATCTCATCCCTGTGAAATATACCCTGAAGTTATTTGTTGGGAAGTGGTTTGAAAAATATTCTACATTTATGCAATATTAGTTTGCAGATAGACAATATAATTTTATTTCTCAAGACTATTTAATGACAACAAAGCATTTTCATGATAGGCTGGTAAAGAAAAGGGTCAATATATCATTTGTGTATATAAACTATCTGCCTATCTGTACATCTATCATCTGTCCATATTGACATGACATTTATCAAATATCAGAAAGAAGATAGCTAAAATGTTAATGCTAGTTTATCTGTCTGATTTTATATATGCATATGTGCAGCTTTCTATTTTGGGAGAGAGGGTCACACAAGGGAATATTCAAGACTTAGTCCTAGTTCTGTACTTGGGGATTACTGCCAGTGGTTGCTGGGGATCACTTGGGTCAGCCATGTGTAAGGCAAACTCTTTAGTTATTGTCCTCTCTCGCCCAATCTATATGTTCTTAATAAGTATGTGATGCAGACCAGCCTATCAGCGCCCGGCTCACGCAGCCGCTTGCGGCCGCGCGGTTCATCAATAAATGCTGGACTTAGAGGTGCCTACAAGAGTATGCTACCTGCACGGCAGAGCCTGGCAAGCTACCCGTGTTGTATTTGATATATGCCAAATACCAGTAACAATTATAGACCTCATTCCGGAATGGATTGGGGCTCTTTATGTTCCTGGAGCAAGCAGATGCCTTGGGCTCTACTAGCATGAGACAGGACATATGGAGATGTTACTGGTGCCTGCTCGAGCAAATCGATGATGAACGGGAAGACAGTGAAGTATGTGATGGGAAATTGATTAAAATAAAAAATACTATTAAGAATAGGGTTGGGATGAAGCATTTGTCTTACATGTCTGAGACCTGGGGTTTGTTCCTGGCACCATAGAAAATAAAAGATTTGAAGAATGAGAGTGATCAGGTGACCAAGTTCTGGGGGGTCTTTTGGGTCTTTAGAAACAGACTCTTCTTCATGTATCCTCAAATGCAACACTATGTTTATGGCCCCACCTTAATGTCCCTCTCCTGCTGACTTCTAGTTTCTGATCTTTCCATTTTGCTCCTCAGCACATCTCAATTCTGTAAGATGAGGCAAAGAATAATATTCTCTCATCAGCTGTGATTAAAACAGTAGCAGATGTTTGTATAAATTCTCTTGTAAAAGTTGCTTTCAGGGCCGGAGTGATAGCTCAGTGGGTAGGTTGTTTGCCTTGCATGCAGTCAACCCAGGTTCAATCCCCGGCATCCCATATGATCCCCAAGCACTGCCAGGAGTAATACCTGAGCAAAGAGCCAGGAGTAGCCCCTGGGCATTGCCAGGTATAACACCCCAAAAAAAAAAAAACAAAATAAAGGTATTTTTTAATGTTTTTAAATATGAATTGTTCTTTGAATAAACTTCGTAAAGGAGACAGATAACTAGGAAACAGGATTGTTCTTTTCTGGCTCAAAACCAATACCAGGACTAGAGGTCAAGTTGCTTGCCACTCAGGCCAAGCATTCTTAACCAGCTCCAGTTAGGAGCACTTGCACCCTTCTGGGATCACCAGCATGACATCCAGCTCCCACAGAGCTGTACTATGCCCGGTGGAGGAGAGACACTGAGTTACAAGCCACCAATGTGCTAAGTCTTTTGGTAGATAATTAAGCACATTGTCAAAAACGCATATTCCCAGAGTAACTATGTAGTTAGTTATTGAATGATAATACTATATCAATCTGTAACATTGACATTGTATATAAATCTATATCAATACTGACATTATACTATATCAATTTGACATTGACATTTTTCAACCAACCCAAGAGTAATAACCTGGGTAAGAGATTTATATACCCAAAGAGTACTATGAATTATAAGCCTTAAACATCACCAAGAAATACATAATTCTAATAGATCATAAAAGGATTGTTTCAAATTATTAAAAATCAGATGCAAAACATTCCTTGTGACAAGTTTGCCAAGACAGATTTTTGTGGAAGATTCAATTGTGCTGGGATACAAAGGATTTGGTTAAAGGAACTATTGATAATTTTCTATCTTTTTTTTCTCTCTAGTGTCCAAGGAAAATGAATAAATATTTGAATTGGCAGTAATGCAAATGTGTGTACAGCTGACACTGGGACTGTACTCCCTGGAGGGACATAGTAGAAGAGACCTGAATAAATAACTTTAGCCATTGTCCATAAATGTCTGTTAAAAGAGAAATCCATTCTCTACCAGACTCTAATCTTTACTGATCCCTTTAATTCCACAGTAGGATATCATAATGGGCAAGCCGTGTATGGAATTTTTTATTTATTTTTATTTATTCATTTATTTATTTATTTTTTCTTTTTGGTTCACACCTGGTAATGCTCAGGAGTTACTCCTGGCTCTGCACTCAGGAATTACTCCTGGTGGTGTTTGGGGGACCATATGGGATGCCAAGGATCGAACCCAGGTGGGCTGCGTGCAAGGCAAATGCCCTACCCGCTGGACTATTGCTCTGGCCCCTGTGTATGGAATTTTTGTCTATCTTCAAGCCAGTCAGTAGGTGGAAATGCAGATGAATGACGACACATGTCTGCGTTCCTACAGAGATCATTCACTACAGTTGTGCCCTTACTCACTTTCATTCTTTCAGAAGTTTATACTTAGGAGGAAATAGTGAGTAGAAGGAAAAGTAGATAGTTACTAAAATAAATTAAAAAATCTTTAACAAATGCATGAAATAATCACTGAAAAGCAAAAAACCCTGTTCTGAAGGACAGGGTTTATTTCCTTCCTCTTTTGGTTTTGATTTGCTTTCTCTTATCTTAGTACCAAGTGTTACTGCCCAGCTCAAAGCAGGTATTCTTGAAATAATGCACTGAATGAGAAGAAAACACACAAATAAGTATATAAACTCAGATGAAAGACTATAAAGATGAGATGGCAGGAGAAGAGACATCTTAATTTGGGCAGGTTAGTTAGGGAAAGATTCTTTCAGGTAGAGGATGTAAGTAAATGGAAGTGAATGGTAACCGGAAACTAGCTATGTGAATTTATGAGTGCAGTGTTTCAGACAGAGAACCAGAAAAGTTCTCTGGTTCAGACAGAGAACCAGAAAAGCGTGATTTGTTCAAGAGACATCAAGAAGGCCTATGGGACTAAGGAGTCCAGATATTGCTCAAGATCACAAACAGGACCAGATAACATGGTTATAGCCCAGGGTAAGGGGTCTGCATTCCAGTTTATGAGATATCAAGAGCCACAAGAAACATTGTAAGTAATGATCTGGTGTGATTGGATCTGTGGAAACTAGAATGATTTATTTACTTCACAATGTAGAAATGATTACACCTTACAAACTACAATCCTATGAAACATTTGAGAAATTAAAGACATATGTTGGGGGCGGAGCGATAGTCCAGCGGGTAGGGCGTTTGCCTTGCACGCTGCCGGCCCATGCTGGCCCGGGTTCAATCCCTGGCATCCCATATGGTCCCCGAGCACCGCCAGGAGTAATTCCTGAGTGCAGAGCCAGGAGAAACCCCTGAGCATTGCTGGGTGTGACCCAAAAAAGAAAAAAGAAAAAAAAAGAAAAAGGGACACATGTTGGAAGAGAATTGGTAGTGGAAAACTAATGCTATGGGTGTGACGAAGAAGACAAATTAATTGGAGAATAATTAAGGAAATAAAATAGAGAAGACTAGATGATACTGACTCCAACTTGAGCACCTGGATGGGTGGCAATAAGAGAATTCAACAAAGAAATAAATACAGGAGAAATAAATGAATGCCTAGTTGATATTAGTTGATATTATGCATATAGCATTCACTTTGGATACAAGAAACACAGATATACAGATGACACAGGCAAGTCGTGTATTAAGAAACTTGCAAACCGGGAAGAGAGAGTAATGAACACAGATGTTCATTATTACTTAGAGAATAAAGTATTATGTGGCAAATTGTAGAAGAGGTAAACAGATTTCTAATCTGGTACACCACAGAAATGAAGGGCCGGAAAGAAAGTTATGATTCCCTTTCTTCTTTCTTTCCATTTAATTAGGTTTGGGGGGCTCATTTGTTTGTTTTGGTTTGTTTGTGGTTTTCTTTTTTTAGTTTTGGGACCACACCCAGCAATACTCAGGTATTATTTCTGGCTCTGTGCTAAGGGCTCACTTCTGATGTACCATATGGGGTGCCAGGGATTGAACCCAATCAGCAAACACCTTGCCTGCTATCTTATCTCTCTGGTCCCTTAATTAGGTTTTAGTGTCATTTTTTGAATGGTAAAATTCTGAATATTCTTATAAATAGGCTTACCAAATATAATACAAGGATTAAAATGGAAATCCAAGGACAATAGTTCAGTTAAATATGAACTTGCCAAGGGAAGACCCAACAGGGAAAAACTAAATATCCTGGTCTTAGCTTCAGGTTTGGATAGATTAAAACCAGAAGTCCCTGAGAATTTGTAGCCACTAGCTGGATCTCACATGAATTTATAATCAGAATCCAATTCTTTTTTTATTTGTAATAGTCTATTTAAAGGCGTACCATGTGGGTGGTATCCCAAGGCAGTTGGTAGAAGCAAATTCAAATCTCCAGAGAAATGTCTGAACTCAAATCTTTAAGTGCTCCAACAATCAAGTTTTCAGGAAAAATGGTCACTGTTTAACAAAAAGCATAACCCACATAGGATGCATAAGATAGAGCCACATATGATAGAGCAGAGACCCCAGAGACTATGGATCTTGGGATTACCTGATACAGGATAAAATTAATATTGAAAATTTTAAAGAAATAAGGGTGCATTCTGAAAATATGAAAGTAACCGTATGGCTGAAATGTTCCATCCCCTCATCTTTTGGTTGTTGCAATGAATACAGATGCACACTTAGCTATGGTGCTTGCCTGGGGATGGGAGCACATACCTTGATTACAGTATTCTCACACACTGGGTTGTGAAGCACCATAATCACATGCTTATGGTGACAGGGATTCCAAATGGCACTTCCTGGATCACACCTGGAAGTGTGGGGATTGATCTCAAAGTCTCATGTTTGCAAGAGAAATATTCTGCCACTGAGCTATCTTCAGATCCACAACCTTATACATTTAAACAGGAATAAGCAAAACTGCAAGTGAGGATCATAAAAATTCAAATTTAGAGATTCATTTGTACTTTAGGCATTGCAAGAAGAGAAGTAGTAAAATCAAATAGATTGCAAAGATTGAAAAAAATCAGTCCAGAGAGAAACAAAGATAGAAAATAAGAAAAACAGTGGGAGGCTAGAATAAGATAATCTAATATGTGCTGATGATCCTGAAAGAAAAAATTTAAAAAATGGAAAGAGTTGATATTCGGAGAGATGTGGTTGCATAAAAATTTTCAGAATTCTCATATCAACTGACTCAAGGTCTTTGAAAAACAATATGGATCCTTTTTTAAAAAACTAAGAATTGAACTTATGATTTAGACATTCCACTTCTTGGCTTATCTAATGCAAGGACCCAAAACCACTATTTCAAAAAGACTTTTGTTCATTGCAATATTTACAATAGACAAGACCTAGGAAAAAGCTGTGTCTATGTTTATGACTGGATAAAGAAACTTGGATATATACATGAAGGAATACTACCCAGTTATATAAAAAAAGATGAAATCATGCTGTTTGCTGCTATGTGGATGAATATGGAGAGTAGCATGTTGAGTGAAGTTAGTTAGGAGGAGAGGCACAGACATGGAATGACCCTGCTTATATGTGGGATATAGAGAAACATAGTAAGGGTATAACAAATGACCAAGGGCAGCAGAACCTGAGAGTTGGTCTATAGAACTGAGCTTACCAAGGTTAGGGGTATGGGGGTTACTGGAGGAGACGACACTGAGACAGTGGACACTGGCGGAGGGTTTGGTGTTGAGACATTATATGCATAAACCGTATCATTAGCAATATTATAAACTACAGTACTTCACATAAAATTTAAGATTTTTCCCTAAAATTCTTACTAAGTACCAAATCATCAGATATACACAGAAATCCCAGCAGGACCACATTTTGATATGCTTCTTATTATTAATCTAATCCTTAAGAAGATTCACCCATGATAAGCATTTCACTCTCACAGTGGCATCACAGAACATGCTAGAAAACAAACATCTCTTAGTCTTTAGTAAAGGATGAAGAAGCAAAGTAAGAAAATACTTTAAGGAAAGGACTTGGAGATGTAGTAGATGAAAGAGCATCCATCATTCACAAAACCACTAAACCAGTGCAGAATGTCGTATGAAATTTCAATGAAATAGCTGGATTCATAAAATATGAGATCCAGAGGGAACTTAGGCTCAAAGCCCAGCTCAAATATCATCAGAATATGATGCATTTTGCTTCTTTGTTTGGAGTCTTCTTGTTTTTTTTCCCAGAGTGTGTCTTTTTCCCCCTGAATGTTCAATAAAATTTTTTATTTCTGTTGCAGTTATTATCAAGTTGGGATAAAGTGAACTGCAAGGCTCTGCCATCATCAGGCAATATGTCTTACTCATTTCTTCAAGCAAAATGCCAAGTGTTATGCCCAACATTCCTCTACCGGATGTCTTTTGAGTCCTACTGTATGCTAGGGCAACATGATGACTAACTCCTAGTGCAATGTGGTAGCTCCAAAGCTAGGGGTAGAATGCAGGTTGGGCAAAAACATATTCTGTGATGAGTTTTGCTAATGGAATTAAGAATAAGTTACTAAGATGAAAATTATATCGCACTTAAAACCAAGGTGTAGAGAGATGGGAGGGGGAAAAGCACTCAAAGAACTTCTTGAGGCTTAGATGAGGCTTGAACATGAGTTTGAGGGGAGAAAATATAGAATCCTTTCCATGAAGATAGCAAAAGCTAAATCAATAGAAAAAATTCCTTTCTCTAAGGGTTTATGAGAGTCTCCTTGAGGAAACTCTAAAGGTAGCTTCTGCTTTTCTTCTCTTCCTCTCTTCTTCCTCCTCCTTCTACTTCCTTTTTCTCCTCCTCCTTTAAGCATGATAAGAATGACTCCAGGGGTCTTATCAGTGGGTAGAACCTACTGCAAATGTGTCAGAGTCAGAGGTTAGGTAATACAGAGAAAGGAACAGTGTACTAATAATTATGGTAAATGATAACACCAGAGTAGAACTGAGCATTGAAATAGGCAAAAGGATATACACGATAACCTCTAACTGTATGTATTGCAAGTCACAATGTGTAAGAGAAGGGGGAAGAGAGAGAGAGAGAGAGAGAGAGAGAGAGAGAGGGAAGTGAAAATTGCCAGCCATAGACACAGGTTGGGAGAGGGAGGGATCAGGGGACATTGGTGGTGGGGAAATGGGCACTAGTGGATGGATGGGTGCTGGAACACTGTATGACTGAAACCCAAATATGAACACTTTCGTAACTGTATATCTCATGGTGGTATAATAAAAAATTAAAAAAATAAAATTACATGTTAGAATTAGTGTAAAAAAATAGAAAGAATCCAGGGCCTCACTCATGCAGTCCAAATGCTTTACTATTCAGTTACATTCTGATGTACGTCTTTTTTAATAAATAGAATAATCACATATTAATGATGGCTTGAGAGAAGGAACTCAGCATATCTGAATGAGACAGGACCTTCAGTCATGCTAGGAAGTTTTGAATTGTGGAAAATATGATGACTATGAATATAGACACAGATACACAAGGCAGAGCTGCTATTGGCTCTCCCTGTGTGCAGTTGATTATGAGGCATCGAGGAGGGAAGGCAGGTTCTAGCCCTGGCCCATCATCCCCATAGAGCCTCACAAGAAGCCAGAGGAACCCCCCCATACCATGAGGGCCACCATTTTCAACATCTGGACTCCACAGCTTATTGGAGCTCCACTCAAGAGAAAAGCCCTTCTCAAGCCCTGCTCGTCAGAGTTCCACCCTACAGCGAAGCCTATTTCAAGTCCAGGTATACTTGAACCAGAGACACAGATACTCGGGGCAGAGCTGCTACTGGCTCTCCCTGTGCTCAGCTGATCATGAGGGCGTCCGGGAGGGATGTCAGGTTCTAGCCTTGGCCTGCCATCCCAATAGAGCCTTGCAAGAAGCCAGAGGAACCCCCACACGATGAGGGTTGCCATTTTCAACATCCAGACTCCACAGCTTGCCAGTGCTCCACCCAAGAGAAAAGCTGATGTCTCCCCACTGTCCGTGGCTGCTTTGTGGCTTTGCAGTTCATCAGTAAATGCACAAACTGAGAGCCTACTACCGAGAGTATCCCACCCACACGGCAGAGCCGACAAGCTACCTGTGTCATATTTAATATGCCAAAAAAAAAAAACAGTAACAATTATAGACCTCATTCCCATGGCCTGAATGAATAGTTTGAGACTCTTTGTGTTCCTGGAGCAAGCAGATGCCCTTGGGTTACACTAGCATGTTACAGGACTTATGGAGATGTTACTGGTGCCTGCTCAAGAAAATTGATGAACAACAGGAAGACAAGTGATACAAGTGGTGATGACTACTCCTTTATTTCTACCATTTTCCAAACAGAGGGAATCTTAAAAGATTTCCTAGAGTTCTGGCTTGAGTCAAAATTAGTGGTGCTTTACTGAAGCCATGTAGCAGCGATTTTCGGGACATTTTTAACATGTCACAATACATTTACTGAACTAAAAGTAATAAAGTTCCTAATTTTAAGGTTGAGTCAACTGAGACTCAAGAAGCTATTATCCAGGAAAGAGCAAAAGAACAAATGCAAATTTAGAATATTATGGTCCTATGAATTCCAACTGATTCTCTATATCTCTCTCCACACTGTCCCTATTCAAAGCTAAGTATTTTCTTGCTTAATAAAAATACACATACAAATATTCTGAAATATCATAGTATTCAACCTTGCTACACCATTCAAGACGGTCACATAATCCTTCAAAATGATCAGCAGAGGGGCCGGAGCGATAGCCCAGCGGGAGGGCGCTTGCCTTGCACATGGCCGGCCTATGCTGGCCCGGGTTCAATCCCCGGCATCCCATATGGTCCCCGAGCATCGCCAGGAGTAATTCCTGAGCACAGAGCCAGGAGTAACCCCTGAGCATCGCCGGGTGTGACCCAAAAAAAAAAAAAAAAAAAAAAGACCAGCAGAAACCCATGCCACATTGCCACTTAAAACATGTCTGTTCTGACCACAGGCTTTGAGACACTTTAGCTGAGGCTTTCACCAAAAATTTAACCAAGTAATTCAAGTCACAGTGCTTCACTCCCTACATTGCAGTCCGCATTTTGGGACCTTATTTGGAATCTCCAACTTACTTGGGATACTCTTCCAAAGTTGAACTGTCTGGGGCCAAACAGGATAATCCTTTGGAGACTGGAATAGCATTTGGTACTGCAGGATCCAAACTGGAGAATAAGGGATTGGGCTTGAACTTCCTTCAAGGTACCAAACTGTTTTTTTTTATCCTGTCCACTTGGACAGATGAATGAAGGTCCCAACATTCATATCCTCCATTTCCTGACTCTGCTTGGTGCATTTTACATTCTCAGCATCTCCAACTCTCTTCAATCATTTAAGAATATCTAAGTATATTGTTTTTTAGACACAGGTAATCTAAGTCAACACATATTTTATCTCAGCTGCTTCCTAAACAGAAACAAAGCCCCTGAAAATTTATTCTACAACAGACATATTTTCTGGTCATTACTTTGGGCCCAAATTATTGGGTTATGTAAACAAACCATGGCTTATGTGAACAAGCCCTTTGATCTTGTCGGGTGGGGCGGGATGTGTCTAACAGTAGTCCTGTGTAATATGCTCTCAAAGAAAAATAAAAGAGCCTCTTACATTTAAAATAATGTTTTGAGAGACTGCCTATTCATCATCACGAATATTTTAAAGAACCAATGTTTCCTTTTGTATATTTCCACATCACTATGGCAACAGGATCATTTTCTATTCATTTATCAGAAGATACCAGTTGGAGTCTCTGCCTTTCTCTCTAGCTTTGGAGGTTGTGCCTTTCTTCTAAAATTTGACATATGTTGGAGATAAGTTTTCTTCAGAAAGATTTCCCCCGATGTGATAGTTTTGCTGCACTTATGAGTTTTGGTTACATACTTTGTTTGCTGAGTAATTTTTCAGATAGCACAGAGGCATTCTCATAGGTTTTTATGAGTAATATGTGTGTGGGGTTTTGTTTGTTTGTTTTTGTCATGCTCAGGCTCAAACTAAAGCTTCACAAAGGAAGGAGATAGGTGCTCCATGCACCCTACTATTGAGTTCTCCTGGTGACCCCTCCAAGTTATGCCTTTATAGTTCCTTTCTCTGTTCTCAGTGCTCTGTTCTTTTTTTTTTTAACAACAAAGAGGTTTGCTGGTCTCTACATCTTGTGTATGTTGTATGGAAAGTCACTTTCTCTTCCTCCTGTGTACATCAGCCAGAAGCACTGTGTACAATTACAAATGCAATTTTGTTCCTCTAATGCTTCTAAGCCTCTCCTTCCTCACAGTTAATGATTCTATCTTGATTTTCATTAGTAGATGTGCATCTGCTGAAACAGGTGAGTGATGAGCACAATCACAAAGTCTGAGGATTTGATGGGCCAGGATACTGGGCTCCATACATTCTTCTGAGTACTGGGTTTGTAAGTGAATTGCTGGGGGTCAAAACATCACACAAAATAGGAAAGAGGGTCCCTACAGAGGCCAATGATGAGAATCTGGTTTGCAGAAATGGCTTGTGGGCCAGCACAGGGTTGACCAAGATCAACGAGAAAAGAACATACTATATCTCATACAAGTCTGGATCACCTTTCAGGTCCTGGCTGTAACCACCAATGAAGGCAGAGCAACAAATGACAGTGTGAAAGCAAGGCCCCTTGGTGGGATGGTGGACCCAGCTAGACCTCACCACGGTGCCTGGCTGGCTCCTATAGTTATTTAAGTTCACGACACTTGTCTTGTTCAATTTTCACCCCCTTCCCAATTTTTACTGAGACCTAGAACTTTTTAGGTACCCAAGAAAACCCTAATCACTAATTAATATTAACTTAATAATTAACTGCAACATTTTTGTTTGAGTTTTTGGATTAATTTTTGTTTGGGTTTGGCTGTGCACGTTCAGCAAGGTTCAGTGACTACTCTCAGGGTGCTGTTTGGGGTTGCTCCTGGCAGTACCTGCGAGACCAAACGGTCAGAGAGATTAATCTTGGGCCTCCTTCATGCAAAACACACAGTGCAGTTTTCTCTTTCTTTCTTTCTTTCTTTCTTTCTTTCTTTCTTTCTTTCTTTCTTTCTTTCTTTCTTTTCTTTCTTTCTTTCTTTCTTTCTTTCTTTCTTTCTTTCTCTCTTTCTCTCTTTCTCTCTTTCTCTCTTCTCTCTCTCTCTCTCTTTCTCTCTCTCTCTCTCTCTCTCTTTCTCTCTTTCTCTCTTTCTCTCTTTCTCTCTTTCTCTCTTTCTCTCTTTCTCTCTTTCTCTCTCTCTTTCTCTCTTTCTTTCTCTTTCTTTCTTTCTTTCTTCTTCTTTCTTTCTTTCTTTCTTTCTTTCTTTCTTTCTTTCTTTCTTTCTTTCTTTCTTTCTTTCTTTCTTTCTTTCTTTTCTTTCTTTCTTTCTTTCTTTCTTTCTTTCTTTCTTTCTTTCTTTCTTTCTTTTTTTTTTTTTGCTTTTTTTGGGTCACACCCGGCAATGCTCAAAGGTTTCTCCTGGCTCTGCACTCAGGAATTACTCCTGGCGGTGCTCAGGGGACCATATGGGATGCCGGGGATCGAACCCAGGCCGGCATGGTAGGCCTTGTGCAAGGCAAACGCCCTACCCGCTGGGCTATTGCTCCGGCCCCACAGTGAAGTTTTCTCTCTGGCCTCTTGGTACTGTTTTATTAACTATAAGCCTCGCATTTTAAGTTTATTAGATCAGAGTTATGCCTTAAGGTGCCCTGTCAGAATGGCCTCCCGTACTGTATGTTCCCAGAAAACACATTTTAGAAAAACTTTAAGAACTTGACAATTCTGTGCAGTGCTCACCAAGAAATGCTGAAACCAGTCTAATCATCTTGGGCTTTTGGAAACACATTGTTTTGCAGAATAAGATGAGAACTGTTATTCAGATAGAGAGAAGTCTATGATCAGGTGTGTGTGTGTGTGTGTGTGTGTGTGTGTGTTTGTGTGTGTGTGTTGTATCTGTGTGTACTTGTGTGTTCATGAATGCAAGCACATATGACATATCTATGTGAGGGAAGAAATAGGCAAGAAGGGAGAGACCCTCCGAGCACATCTCCACACTCAGCTTTCATAGGCTTTTTTTTCCCATATAACAGGTCAGCGGTTTTGAAAAGGTTGAAAGTCACTGCAAGAAACTGATCTGAAGGCAGGGCATTGGTAACGGGGTGAGAGAATGCTAGAAACCACACAGTGAGCGCAACTCTGATCGATCAGGAGAAGGGAATGAAAGGATCAGTAGGGTTTTATGTGATTTGCTCCCTTATTAATAGCCGATTGGCACCTGTTCCCTGCTCCTGGCCTGTTCCCGCCTGCTCCCGGCCTGTTCCCATCCTGCTCGGGTCCTGCTCCCGGCCTGCTCCCGGTCCTGCTCCCGGCCTGCTCCCGGCCTGCTCCCGCCTGCTCCTGGCCTGCTCGATCCTGCTCCCCGGCCTGCTCCCAGCCTGCTCCAGCCTGCTCCAGCCTGCTCCAGCCTGCTCCGATCCTGCTCCCGGCCTGCTCCCGGCCTATTCCCGTCCCTGTTCCGCCTCCTGCTCCCGGCCTGTTCCCGTCCTGTTCCTGGCCTGTTCCCAGCCTGCTCCTGTCCTGTTCCCGTCCTGTTCCCGGCCTGTTCCCGGCCTACTCCTGGCCTGCTCCCAGCCTGCTCCTTTCCCAGCGACTGTGTTGTATGAGTAACTTCCACAAACACGTGCGTGCATGAATCTGCCTCTGTGTGTACAGAGCAATGAAAGGTGTCTATTTGCAGAGGCAATACATTTCTGAACAAAATGGGAACACATCTATTTCTTAGTATTTTCTCCTTGTGTCCATTCACACAGAAATGAACCAACACACCCTAGTCATTTCGAGGTGGCAGTAAAGTGAAAAGTTAGCCAGAAAAGAGAAGCCAGACTGTGTCGTACTTAACCTGGGCAATGCACAGGAAATGACTCCATTATCATGATAGAAATGAAAGGTTGGCAACTACCAGTGAAGTAGTCCCACCACTGAGACGTTCTGTCTCATGAGGCCCTCCAGGACTGAAGGGCTCTGCTCTCCTGCCACAATAGCAGGAACACAGTCGCTTTGTGGTGGCAGAGTGAAGAGCACTTGAGCAGCCGAGCTCCCAGTAGCTGCAAAGTCAGCCTCTTCTTCCTAATGGCCCTCATGTGACCATGATAGAAGCAGTCCAGTGGCACTGGGTCTGCAAACCAGAGGGTTTCACGTGCAATTAGGTATATACAATGACCCAAGAAGCAGAAAGAGGGTGACAATTAGCTGCCAAATGTGGGGAAAGCCTGCCCTACCTCCTGATAGGCTCTCTTCAGTTTGAGTCTTCTGGTAATTGCTGGCTATCTCTTTCCTTATTTCATGTTTGTAGGCCTGATTGTTCTGTGAAAGCTCTTTTTTTTATTTTATTATTTTTCCTTTCCAAGACCCGAGAACACCCTGAGATGAGTTTGCAGGGTTCATTTAGAATAAGAGCTCCGTTTTACAAGGCTGGTGTTGGGGCTGAGATTTTCTCTCTAAGGTGCTCCAGAGATTCTGTCCCCACGGCCATTGTTCTTCCTGCATTTCACCTCCCAGGGGGCTTCATTCATTTTGGCAGGTGAGCAGCTATTTTCAAGGCGTGGGTAATCATAGTAATTCTGCATTTTTCCTTATTAGCACCTCTGAATGGAGAAAGTGCATGAAAACGACTCATCTATGCTGTCTCTTTTCTGCAGGATTAGAGCTTTTATGCTCCAGATGGGCTCTGTTGTTAGTCCAAAGGGATTAAATGAAAGAGAATCTACCAATCTTTCTAATGGCCACAAATTACAGCAAGGAGAATGCTCCTCATTTCTTTCTTTGCTTTAAGAGTCACCAGCCTTGGAAGAAAGCCGTTTACATTCCTCATTCTGGAGATACTAGCGAGTGGGCAGAGGACACATGGCACAAAATGAGATGCCCATTTTTGGGAGCACAGATACATTTGAGGAATCTCTAGGATTTTCTAAAACTTGTGGTGTGGATGGAAGAGGAACAAGTTTGAACACAGAAATCTCCAAGACTCAGCTATTTATTCAAATATTTCAGTGGATAAATAGAAGGGAACAGGATTCAGTTTCCACAAAAATGCCAACAAAAATTCCACTGTTCTCACCAAAGCTATAAAGGCCTTTTTAAATCTGTCTGTCTGTCTGTCTGTCTGTCATCTATCTATCTATCTATCTTTAATTTTTTTTTGGCTCTTTGTGTCACACCTGGCAATGCTCAGGAGTTATTCCTGGCTCTGCACTCAGGAATTATTCCTGGCTGTGCTCAGGAGACAAGATAATAGGGTGCTGGGGATCAAACCCAGGTCAGCTACTCGCAAGGCAAATACCCTCCCCACTGTACTATCACTCCAGTCTCTTAAATTTATTTTTTTGCCCAATAACTAATTAGGCAACTATTTGGTGGTACCTGAAATATGTCTAAGTACCATGATCCCTCCTTAAAGTCCTCTATGTCTGTAATAAGTACATGGAAGTTTTAAAAGTGGACTGTTTACCTCATTCAATAAATGTTTTGCGGGCAGCTTTGCTACCTTTGCTAGAAATAGATTTAATTAGCCCGCCATAAGGATATTCCTAAGCACTGTACATTTAATGTCTGATAGGTTATTTGAAAACCATACTTTTTTTTTTTTTTTTTTTTGGCTTTTGGGTCACACCTGGATATGCTCAGGGTTGCTTTTGGCTCTACACTCAGGAATTACTTCTCGCGGTGCTCAGGGGACCATATGGATTCCAGGGATTGAACCCTGGTTGGCCACATGCAAGGCACGTGATAGTACTGTCTGTACTATCACTCCAGCAGGGTCTGCCTGCTGACTTGGAAATCAGCAGTGTTCGGTCTCTGCCTCTTCTCTCTAATGGCTATTTGGAGCTTTCTCATGAACTAAGGTCAATCCAACTCAGACAACCTGAATGATTTCTCCAACTCCAGAAAATTGTACATTCTTTTGAACAGAAATATGGCTCAGCAGTAGAGCTTATGCCTTGGCATGTGTGAGGTCCTGGGTTCAGTCCCCAGCACACACATACCCCTAGCACCGCTTAGTTGTTGTCCTGTCACAGGAAGCCAGGGAAGAGCAGTTTCAGTATTCAAAGCTCAGCATCAAGGTTGGAGAGATATTTGAACTATAAAACAAGATGAATAATTACGTCATTAATAATAAGAATTTTTTTTTCCTTTTTTGGATCACACCCGACAATGCTCAGGGGTTACTCCTGGTTCTACACTCAGGATTTACTCCTGGTGTCGCTTGGGGGACCATATGGGATGCCGGGAATTGAATACAGGTTGGTTGCTTGTAAGGCAACCACCTTACCCACTGTGCTATTGCTCCGGCCTCAGTGAGAATAATTTTTAAACGCTAGCATTTACAGAGTCCACCCTGTAGTGGTAAGCTATAAAATGGTACATTATTCTTCTGCTGCTGTTATAAGAAATGGCTATAAATGCAGCATCTGAAAATATTGCAGTCTTGCTGTCTTATAGTTCTACGGGCTCAAAGTCCAGTCTGAGTACCTTTAAGAGTCATGACAGAGCTGAAGCCCCTTCCAGAGTGTGAGAAAAGTGTCTCTGTCCCTGCTCTTCCCTGTTGTTGGCCAAGCCAGCTCCTCCCAGCTGTAGAACTGAAATCCATCTGAGAGGCGAATCCAGTTTACAGAAGCCTCCCGCATTCCTTGGCTTGGAGGGTCTGCCTGCTGACTTGGAAACCAGCAGTACTGGGTCTCCTCCCTCTACTCTCTGATGGCTATTTGGAGCTTTCTCATGAGCTAAGGTTCAGCCAAGTCAGACAACCTGGATGATTTCTCCATCTCCAGATCTTTGGCCTACGTCCCATCTCCAAAGTCCCTTCTGCTGTGGGATACAGCAGAACCCCAGGCACCTGGGAACAAGACTGTGGGTATCTCTCAGAAAATTTCTCTCCTGATTTTCACAGATGATGCTCTCATCAGTATAGCAATGCAGGGAAGGTGGTAATTATGAATAAAATGAATTATGAAATTATGTTCAGGATATTAATGAACTTAGGAGAAGATAAAATTTCCAGAATCACACAACTACTAAGAGGCTGTCCCAGGTTAAATGTCTTATCTAATTTGGATAATTAAAAACCAACTTTTATATATGTGTGTGGGGGGGTTAGTGTTTCTCAAGAAGTGATAGGGTGGTCTGAGGCCCCACAACAATTCTGGGCCAACTGATACTTCGATGGAAGAGACTGAGAATGTTGTGGTTCTCAGGTCCTGCCATACCTGGGATTACCTGGGCCAAATCTGGCAGGATGTGGGGCTTCTATGGCTGCCCCTAGTGATGCTTAGGACATCATGTGGTACCAGGAATGGAAATAGGCCAGGCGAAAGCAAGGCACACACCTTAATTTCTGTACTATCTTTCTGGCCCCTAGAAGAATTAAACTTTTATTTAAATAGCAATGTTGTTTAATCAAATCACATAAATACTATGAAATGTCAACAATATATAAAAAAGGAGAAAGGGGGTTCAGGGCAAGTATTCATACTGGAGGTCCTGGGTTCAATTTCTGGTAGTCACTTGAGCACTGCCAGCCTAAGCAGAATCACATCAATGAGCTCTAATATTGGGCTGGGTTCACCATGTGTAGCATGGGCAGGATACTGCAGTGGAGATTCTTCTTTAAAAATGATTAACTTGGGCTGGAGCAACAGTGCAGTGAGTAGGCATTTGCCTTGTGTGCAAATTCAATTTTAATCCCTAATACCACATAAGGTCCCTGAACCTGCCAGGAGTGATCCCCTGAATACAGAGTCAGAAGTAAGCCCTGAACACTGCTGGGTATGACCCCCAAATAAACAAACAAATAAAAGAATGACTCTTATGGGGCCCGAGCGATAGCCCAGCGGGTAGGGCATTTGCCTTGCACGCAGCCGGCCTGTGCTGGCCCGGTTCGATCCCCGGCATCCCATATGGTCCCCGAGCACCGCCAGGGGTAATTCCTGAGTGCAGAACCAGGAGTAACCCCTGAGCATCGCTGGGTGTGACCCAAAAAGCAAAAAAAAAAAAAAGACTCTTAGAAGCTTCTGCACTGCAAACAGAAACAATGACCAGAATAAAAAGACTAGAGCTGACGATGGGATCCCGAGGAGGGCAGATGGGTTTTGGGTGTTGGCCCATCGCCTCTGGGGGTCCCAGAAGCAGCCGGATGAAACTCGCCCATCACACTAGCCACCATTTTCGCTGTCCGGACGCTGGGAAACTGCCTCACGACCAGATCAACAGAGCAAAACCAGTTCGAGCCCAGGTAGGCGGCTCCCAGAAGCGGGAATCACTGGGAATTCGTCAGATGGAATCAGGGTTTGGCCATTCCCCTCTCCATTTTGTCGAGCCTGGTGGCCCCGCCCAGGAGCTGCCTGGGGGACCAGCATACAGAGCTTCACAAGCGGCTGGGGAGGCTGGAACTCAGCTCGCGCTGAGCACAGCTGACGATGGGATCCCGAGGAGGGCAGATGGTTTTTGGGTGTTGGCCCATCGCCTCTGGGGTCCCGAAGCAGCCGGATGAAACTCGCCCATCACACTAGCCACCATTTTCGCTGTCCGGACGCTGGGAAACTGCCTCATGACCAGATCAACAGAGCAAAGCCAGTTTGAGCCCAGGTTGCGCGAGCCGCTTGCGGCCGTGCGGTCCACTAAAAATAGTGAAACAGTAATGTCTTTTAATGCACTGTATTCCACGAAGAGCAGGAAAGTTTGGTGGGAAGAAGATATAAAGAGGAAAGAAATGACATACAGAATCTGCCAAGTAGTTGAGGTGCAGGAGGGGGAGGGAGGTGGGGACATTGGTGATAGGAGATGGGTTTGGGTGGAGGGATGTGTGTTGGAACACTGTAGAACCAAAAACTCTACATGAGCATCTTTCAATTGTATGTCTAAAATGGTGTAATAATATTTGGGGGGGAAAATAATAAAATTAAATTAAAAAAAGAACTTGTAAAAAAATAATAAATTTGGCTATGTTAAAAAGAAAAGAATAAAAAAGACTAAGAGAGAATGTTTACCTGCCACTTATCTCACACAGGGTTAATATCCAAGATACATAGGCATTGTTAAAACATGTTTTATATGGCTATAAATATGTTTTCAACTAACCCCACCAATCAAATGGGGCTAAGGAAGAGATGATCACACTTCCTTATAGAAGACATATAAATAGATATATAAAAATGCTCTGTATCACTTATCATCAGATAAATACAAATCAAAACAATGAGATGTCACCTCACATCAGTGAGACTGACACACAACACAAAAAACAAACACAACCAATATTGGTGTGATGTGGAGAAAAAGGGACTTGCATTCACAGCTTGTGGGAATGTTGACCAATCCAGTCTTTTCTGAAAATCAATATTAACAATTCTCAAAAATTTAGAAATTGAACCTCCGTTAAAACCCAGGAATTACGCTTTGTTAGCATCTACCCCAAGGGCCCAAAACCTCTATTCAGAAAAGACATTTGCACTCCTATGTTCATTGCGTCACTACTAACTATCACTATCACTATGACTATCTTCCCATTCATCATCGATTTGCTCGAGCGGGCACCAGTAACATCTCCATATGACCTGTCTCATGCAAGTAGAGACCAAGGGCACCTGCTCGCTCCAGGAACATACAGAGCCTCAAACCATTCCATCAGGTCATGGGAATGAGGTCTATAATTGTTACTGGTATCTGGCATATCAAATAACGACATGGGTAGCTTGCCAGGCTCTGCCGTGCGGGTAGCATACTCTTGTAGTCATCTCTAAATCCAGCATTTATTGATGAACTGTGCAGCTGCAAGCCTGTGATAGACTGGTCTGCTGGGTCAATATACAAAATCTGGAAACAACCCAGGTGTTTAAGAACAGATGAGTAGATAAAGAAGCCATGGTATAAATACACAATAGAATACTATTTAGCTATAAGAAATGAAATCAAGCTATCTGGTGCTACATGCCACATGAACGGATTTGGAGGGCATTGCAGTATGCTGCTGCCCAGATCCTCTGCATCTGGCCTGGAGTTGCCTCCTGCAGGTCACTTTGTAGATAGGAGGAGGACAGTTTGAATGTGGCAGCTCATCTGACCATATATTCTCTACTGGCTGGTATAAATATTCTCTCATGCTGCCACAATCATCGTGGGACTAGCTAAATCTTACTGGTATATTTGCCTGGCCATGCTTGAATCTCTTAAGTAAGTAGACCGGAGAAAAATGCTGTTTACCTCCAAGCAAGCAAGCATGGCTTTCTGATAACTCAAAGGCTGATATATAGAACAACCATTAAGTAAAGATGAGACTTTTGTGAAGGCTTGGAGAAATATTTAACTGGCTATAGAATATTCTTTGGTACAGATGCATGCCTTTGTATTCTGAGACACAGTTCATCTCAGAAGCTCCTCCTTCACTCTACCCTGCAGGACCACTTCCAAGGCAGATCTTGGCTCAGCAACATTAACATCTCAAGGGGCCTAGGTGAGGTCCTGGGAGAAGTTACCTGAGGGAATTTGACCCTGAAGGCTTTCTGTTGGAGTGGGAAGTCTGGGTTGCAGGGATATAAAACTAGCCTGCTTTTTTCTCTCTCTTTTTCTTTTAACCTATTTCTGCTGGCGCAGAAATAGGGTTCAGCACCTCTATGATTGTGCGAGAGAGAAAGACACAAAAGGACGCCTGAAGGAATGTCCATATTGTTTTCCAGAGAGGTTGTACAAGTCGACATTCCCACCAACAATGTATGAGAGTCCCCTTTCCCCTGCATCCATGCCAGCACTTGTTGCTTTTACCCTTTTGAATATGGGCAAGTCTCTGTGTGTGAGGTGATATTTCATTGTTGTTTTGATTTGCATCTCTCTGATGATTAGTGATGATGAGCATTTTTTCATATGCCTTTTGGCCATTTGAATTTCTTCCTTGTCAAAGTTTCTGTTCATCTCTTCTCCCCATTTTTTATGGGGTTGGCTGGTTTTCTTCTTATATAGCTGTACCAGTGCCTGATATATTCTGGATATTAACCCCTTATCACATGGGTATTGGGTGAATATTCTTTCCCATTCTGTGGACTGTCTTTCTATCTTGGTCAGTGTTCCTTTCGAGGTGCAGAAGCTCTTTAGTTTCATGTAGTCCCATATGTTTATGTTTTCTTCTAGTTGCTTTGTTAATGGTGTTTCACCTTTGAAGATGTCTTTAGCTTCAATGTCGTGGAGGGTTTTTCCTATATTTTCTTTCACGTACTTTATAGATTCAGGTCTGATATTGAGATCTTTAATCCATTTTGATCTGATTTTTTGTGCTAGACACGGACATTCCTCCATTCCTCCAAAGACTAGAAATTGAGCTCCCTTTTGACCCAGCCATACCACTCCTGGGAATTTACTATGGGAGACCAAAAACATACAGCGGAAACACAATCCGCACTTTTATTTTCATAGCAGCACTATTCACAATAGCCAGAACCTGGAAACAACCAGTATGCCTGAGAACTGATGACTGGATAAAGAAACTGTGGTACATCTACACAATGGAATACTATGCAGCTGTTAGGAAAAATGAAGTTATAAAATTTGCCTATAAATGGATGGCCATGGAAAGGATCATGTTGAGTGAAACTAGTCAGAAGGAAAGAGAGACATAGAATAACTGCATTTATTTGCATGACATAAATATATCAGGTGGTCTTACCAAAAGTGGAAATTACCACAAACGTGAGGGAGTCAGAGGTTAGGTAAGACAGAGAAGGGAACATATGTGAATAAATGTCAAAAGGGCTGATACCAACATAGAACTGAGCATTAAATACAGGCAAAAAATGCACATGATGGCTTCCAAGTGCATGTAGTGCAACTCATAATGTGTAGGAGAAGGAAGGGAGAGTGAGAAAAGAGATAAAGAACCTGCCATTTAGGCAGGCTATGGGAGGGGGAGGGAATTGGGGACATTGGTGGTGGGAAATGGGCACTGGTGGAGGGCGGGTGCTGGAACACTATGTGACCGAAACCTCCAAACATGAGCAATGTTGTAATTGTATATCTCACGGTGGTATAACAAAAGCGTTTAATTAAAAAAAAGTTTCTGTCTTCAGAAACTCTTGAGCTCAATCGCCAACTTGGCAAGGCACGGGCCTCAGGCAACCAAATGCTAATGTCCAAGCTTGCAAAGCCCTGCAGAGAAGCGATAAAGGAAGACCTCAAAGACAGAAGAGCAGAAATACTAGAAGATGCAGCAGAAGCCGGGAAAGCATTAGCACCGCCTGCCTGTCCTTCGCCAACTATAAGACCAAGATGACTGTTTCCGACCGCCTGATGGATCTATCACATCTTCCAGAAAGGTAATGGAGAAGATTATCCATGACTTCTACTCAGATCTCTTTGATAACCACATCTACCTGCCAACATACCAAATTCGGCAGGATGGATATGTCATTCCCAACACTCTCCCTTCTGAAACCTGACATGCCATTTCATCGGTAAAGAAGGGAACAGCAGCAGGCCCAGACAAAGTCAGACCCACACCTGAAGAATCTCCCGTCAGTACTTATCAATACACTAGTTCGGCTCTTCACACGCTACCTGTCCAAATGCAAGGTGCCCTCCCAATGGAAAACCAGCTGGGGCAGTCTACTGTTCAAGAAGGAGACATTCAGGACATTGGCAACTATCGCCTCATTTGCCTGTTGTCCATCATCTGCAAGCTGTTCACTCTAGTCATCCTAAACAGGATTGGCAGAACACTAGATGAAGGACAACCATGGAAGCAAGCTGACTTCTGGAAAGGATTCAGCACAATCGACCATATCCACACAGTAACCAAGTTCATTGAGGTTTGTAGGGAGTACAAGATGCCGCTCTGTCTCATGTTTATTGATTTACAGAAAACCTTTGATTCTGTGGAGACTGAAGTGGTCATCGAAGCCCTAGCCAAACAGGGTGTTCAAACCCAATACATCAAGATCCTTCTTGAGCTGTATTATGGATTCACCACCAGGATCTAACCATTCTACAAGGAAGTGACCATTGATGTCAAAAGAGGGTTCAGCACAGTGATACCATTTCACCAAAACTCTTCAGCACCACCCTTGAGAACATCATGTGACAATTAGAATGGGAAGGAATGAAAGTGAAAATAGATGGTCGGCAACTACACCATCTCTGTTTCACTGATGACATCCTTCTAATAACACCAAGCATTAGCCAAGCAGCACAAATGCTAGCTGACTTTTGACCGAGAATGTGGAAAGATAGGTCTACAGCTGAATCTAAAGAAAACCATGTTTATGAAAAGTGAAACTAGTTCCTGAGGCCCCATTCACTCAGTAGAACAGACATCTCTGAATGCAGCAGTTATGTGTACCTAGGTCGAGAAGTCAACATGATGAGCGACCTAAAACCTGAGCTGCATAGGAGGAAGAGATTACAGATTCATGGCATGGAATGCCTTCAAAGGCATCGAAGAAATAGCTAAAAGGACAAAGAACCTCGGCCTCTGGGCACATATCTTCGACTCCACCATTTCTCCTGCATTAAC
>JAJIBD010007077.1:0-13026 GCA_021461705.1 Cryptotis parvus | reverse complement strand
AATCATTTCAAACTTTATTTGCATGTGTTTTGACTGTTTGCATTAATAGGGAAAGTCTATCAAAAAAAATGTGATACTAAAGTAATAGAGAATATAGAAATAGGATCTGGATGGCAGGCATTATGTATGGGATTATAATTTATCATAGTTATATAAAGTATTCTGTTCGAAGAAGCTTATAATCACTATGTGCTTTTCTCCCTTTCCATATTCACATTATCCTAGCAGAAACATCTGTTTTTTTTTTTTTTTATTTTTTATCTGTTTTTTTTAGAGGCAAAACAAAGGCATTTGAAAATAGTATTATTTTATTATACTCTTTTCTCAGGAATCCTAGTCTGCTAGCTTTATGCTATTTATAACAAGAAATATTTTTCTATCCTCTATAAATTATATCCTGAGCTGTTTTGGTTCAGAGATCCCTCCCCACCCCATAACACTCTACTAGTGAGTTTTTATAGCAGGAAGTCAGCTATGGCATATTAGCATTTGTTTAACTTGGGCTATGAGCTCATCTGGAGATTCACATTTGTACACACTGTCATCAGGGCCCATGGAGAAAGTAGGGCCCTGAATTTTTAAAGAATATACCTGACTTTGTCCCTTAGAAGTCCCAGGCCACAATGGGCTGGATTAGAAGCCCTTGGTGGGTTTCTGGGAATAAAAGAAGCCATTAAGAAGAAGGGGCCATCTTCTTCCAGTATGGGTCTGGCCTCCTGTCTAAGCAAATGGTTCAGGGTCCTGTGGTCATCTTGGCTTATTATTCCTATCAAGTGGTCTGGGTCTGGATAGAAATGAGAAGTTTGGGGTTTTCCTGATCCTGATTTTTTACTGCCAGAATTTGTTTGAGTAAAACTTTTTTTGGAACTTTGCTCATTTTGTGATTCTTCATCCAATGGCCAATGGTCCTTTGAGGTAGAAAGGGGGTTTGCCCCTGCTCCCTGATAAGGTGGGGAACACAGTGCTCTACCCAGCACAGTGTTACCCACAGTGCAGATAATCTCCAGGCAACAATGAAAGACTGAGACTAGCTCAAAAATAAATCAACAGATAATAAGAGAACATCAGGATGAAGTCAAGAAGAGTAACATAAGAATCATTAGGGTCTCATAGGCGTAGGGAAGAGAATCCTGATGAAGTAGCAACTGTCAAAGCCATCATTGCTCTAGAAGTTCCCAGAGCCGAAGAATGCATGCATGCAGATCCAGGGACCAGGGTAAGAAGGGTACCAGCTAAAAAGAATCCAAATAAAAATACTCCCAAGACACATCCTAATCAGAACAATGAAAACCATAGATAGAGATAAAATACTGAAAGCTGAAAGATCAGAAACTGCTTACAAAGAGCATCTTTAAGATTCACAGCAAAACCATGTAGACCTGAAGACAGTTGTGGGATACAGTGAAAAAACTCAATGAAATTAATGCCTCACCAAGAATACTTTTACCCAGCCAGACTCTCATTCAGATTTGAAGAACTTCACAGGTAAATAACAACTCAGGAACTTCATAAACTGCAAACCATTGTTATAAGGAGAACTAAATGGCTAACATAAAACAAGCCCCCACAGTAAACCAAACTCCTATATAAAAAATGACACAAATCTCCATCACAATAATCTCTCAATGTCAATGGACTATATGGACCAATCAAGAGGGACATAGTTGCAGGATAGAGTATAAAATTGAATCCAACAACCACCACTTTCGCTCAAGAAATATTTGATAAAGGCAAACAAAGATTCAAAGTCAAAACTGGAAAACAATTGTTCAAGCACAGAAATTTCATCTGCACATCTATGGATATAGAAGCACTATTTGCAATAGCAGAAACCTTAGCTATTCATTTGTGTTGGGAAACAAGATAAGTGTTAAATAAAATATGATACATCTATACAATGGAATAATGCACAGCTGTTAGGGAAAATGATACTATGAAATTCTCTTATAAATGGATGAACATGAAGAAAATCAGAGGGAGATGGACAGTCATAGAATGTTTGCATTAATTTGTAGAATATAAATAAATAAATTCCGGGCCGGAGCGATAGCCCAGTGGGTAGGGAGTTAGCCTTGCATGCAGCCGGCCCGCGCCGGCCATGGTTCGATCCCTGGCATCCCATATGGTCCCCCGAGCACCGCCAGGAGTAATTCCTGAGTGCAGAGCCAGGAGAAACCCTTGAGCATCGCCGGGTGTGACCAAAAATGCAAAAAAAAAATTAAAAAAATGAAAAATAAATAAATAAGTTCCATAATATGAGACAAATAATCCAAGGGTAGTAGAAATAAGGGCCGGGAGGAGTGGTCCTTGACTTGAAGCCTACCTCAAGTGCTGGGGAGAAGGCAGTTCAAATATAGAAGGCACCACTATGACAAAGATAGTTGGAAATGATCACTCTGGATAAGAACTTCATTGAAAATAGATAAAGGAATGAATATGATAACCTCCTCAGTATCTGTATTACAAACCACAATGCCCAAAGGAAGAGACAGAGGAGAGAGACAGAGAGAGAGACAGAGAGAGAGAAAGAGAGAATCAAAGAAGGGCCTGTCACAGAAATAGGCAGGATTGGAGCAGGTGTGAAATGGGGGATATGGTGGTGGGAAATGCACACTGGTAGAAGGATGGATGTTGGAATATTATATGCCTGAAACAGATTTGAACAGCTCTGTAACTTTGTTTCTCATGATGATTCAATTAAAAAAGCAAAAATAAAAAAGCAACTACAGCCTGTCTTTCATTATCATGATGATATATCTGCTACACATTCACTGTCACTGTCTTCCCGTTCATCATCGATTGCTGCCAAGCAGGCACCAGTAACATCTCCATATGTCCTGTCTCATGCAAGTAGAGCCCAAAGGGCACCTGCTTGCTCCAGGAACATAAAGAGCCTCAAATCATTCCATCAGGTCATGGGAATGAGATCTATAATTGTTACTGGTATTTGGCATGTCGAATACGACACGGGTAGCTTGCTAGGCTCGACCGTCGGGTGGGATTCTACCAGGAGAATCACAGTTACAAAGTAGTTCATGATTGGATTTCAATCATGAACATTCAGTCATGTTCCAATACCCATCCCTTTACCAGTGTGCATTTCCCCACCACCAATGTCCCCAGTTTCCTTCCTGCCACCCTCCCCTCCTGCCCCACACTGCCACCCCTAGCCTGCCTCTGTGCAGGCATTTTTCTTCTCTCTCTCTCTCTCACTCCTCTCTCATTCCTCTGGGTATTATGATTTGCAATATTGGTACTGAGAGGTTATTTGTGTATATATGTCACTTTACCTATTTTCAGCGCTAAGTTCTTGTCCAGATGACCATTTCCAACTATGATTACCATAGTGTTTCCCTTCTGTCCTAACTGCACTCCCCACCCTAAGCTCTACAGTACAGTACTAATATATAATATTTAAATAATATCATTTCGCCATATGTCAGATTCTTTCTCTTAGTTCCACTAGTTCATCAATGTCACTTGGTTGTGAAAGTCACAGAGACAACATTCAAGAAATGCGCAAAAACTTCTATTCTAGTCAGCCATGAAAAGCTTATGCTCCAGCACTGCTGCTGAGCAGTGATGAGCCCTTTCATTGCCTGATAACAGCATCTCGGGGGGCGGGCCTGAGGCTTTCAGAAAAATCATCCCAGGAGGGAATCTGCTACACATTGTACAAATAAAATAATTATAGAATTGTGAAGTATTATCATGTGAATATGTATATGTATATATATATATATATATATATATATATATATATATATATACAATCATACATATTGTCAATGACAGCAAATATCACTAAGGTCTAGAATCTGTCCGAGTAATATTGATTACCTTGCCTAAAGAATTATTGAGTCATGTTCACTTGTCTGGGGGCAGGCTTTAAGGGCTCTTTTAAACTAGCAGGACTGATTACTTTATAGTAGATCCAAATGTTGCTAAGTCATCTCTTGAAAAAAATATACTGTGTCTCCCATTGGGATCCACCGTGTATAAAAAGAATTGCACAGAAGCTAGCAAGACCCATGGTAAGAATATTCTGCCATATAAAGTTATAAAATTAAATTCTTTTCCAATCCTTCCCACACTTCTATTGTGATTTGCTCCTAAGGTAGAAAGCAGCTCTTAGCATATGCTAGATGTTAGCGGGAACCTATGCTCATTAGGATGTCTCCTCCAACAGGGCTTCTCCTCCTGGATTCTGTTTTTAGTGGCCATTACTCTTCTGCTAAGGCCTACAAGTGAAATTTTCATTTTACCTTCCAAGTTTTTAAGATATGTCATTGCTGCTTGTATTTTTTGTTTGCATTTTTCTCATTTCCCTCATTTAATTTTTCTCATTTCATATCCTCCTGTTTTACCGGCAGAACATGCCATTATTTCTTTGAACTCCTTTTGCATCATTAACAGTTCCATTCTAAATTTCTCATCAGAGGGTTTTTATAGATTATTATTTCAATTTGGGTCAATAGGACTAGTTTCTTCACTTACTAAGCCTGGTGGATTTCTGTATTGCTTTAACATTATGATCTTTGCTGTTTGGAATTGTGTGTTGTGTGTTGTGTGGTTAGGGGCCTATCTTCTACCTTACGATTTTTTTTAAACATTTTATTATACCACTGTGAGATATACAATTATAACGTTTTCATGTTTGGAGGTATCAGTCACACAGTGTTCCAGCACCCCGCCCTCCACCAGTGCCCATCACCCACCACCCATGTCCCCAATTACCTCCCCCTCCCACGTCCTGCCTAAATGGCAGGTTCTTTATCTCATCTCTCTTCCTCTCTCTCTCTTCCTTCTCCTACACATTGTGGGTTGCACTACATACACTTAGAAGCCATCATTTGCATTTTTGCATTTTTTTGCCTGTATTTAATGCTCAGTTCTATATTGGTATCAACCTTTTGACATTTATTCACACATGTTCCCTTCTCTATCTTACCTAACCTCTGACTCCCACGCTTGTGGTAATTTCCACTTTTGGTAAGATCACCTGGTATATTTATGTCATGCAAATAAATGCAGTGATTCTATGTCTCTCTCTTTCCTTCTGAATAATTTCACTCAACATGATTCTTTCCATGTCCATCCATTTATAGGAAAATTTCATAAATTCATTTTTCCTGACAGCTGCATAGTATTCGATTGTGTAGATGTACCACAGTTTCTTTATCCAGTCATCAGTTCTTGGGCATACTGGTTGTTTCCAGGTTCTGGCTATTGTGACTAGTGCTGCTATGAAAATAAAAGTGCGGATTGTGTTTCTGCTGTGTGTTTTTGACTTCCCAGGGTATAATCCCAGGAGTGGTATGGCTGGGTCAAAGGGGAGCTCAATTTCTAGTCATTGGAGGAATGTCCATATTGTTTTCCAGAAAGGTTGTACAAGTGGACAACCCACCAACAATGTATGAGAGTCCCCTTTTCCCCACATCCACGCCAGCATTTGTTGCTTTTACCCTATTGGATATGGGCCAGTCTCTGTGGTGTGAGGTGATATCTCATTGTTGTTTTCATTTGCATTTTTCTGATGATTAGTGATGATGAGCATTTTTTCATATGCCTTTTTGGCCATTCGAATATCTTCCTTGTCAAAGTTTCTGTTCATCTCTTCTCCCCATTTTCTAATGGGGTTGGTCTTTTTTTCTTATATAGTGTACCAGTGCCTGATATATCCTGGATATTAACCCCTTATCAGATGGGTATTGGGTGAATATTCTTTCCCATTCTGTGGACTGTATTTCTATCTTGGTCACTGTTTCTTTCGAGGTGCAGAAGCTCTTCAGTTTCATGTAGTCCCATAAGTTTATAGTTTTGTCTAGTTGCTTTGTTAATGGTGTTTCACCTTTGAAGATGTCTTTAGCTTCAATGTCGTGGAGAGTTTTTCCTAAATTTTCTTCAACATACTTTATGGAATCAGGTCTGATATTGTGATCTTCAATCCATTTTGATCTGATTTTTGTGCAAGGTGTTAGACACAGGTCCAAATTCATTTATTTACATGTAGCTGTCCAGTTTTCCCAGCACCACTTGTTGAAGAAGCTTTCCTTACTCCAGTTTGGACTCTTTGCACCTTTATCAAAGGTTAACTGATCATGTTTTTGAGGGTGGGTGTCAGGATACTCAATTCTGTTCCATAGGTCCACAGGTCTGTTTTTTATTCCAGAACCACACTGTTTTAATTACTGCTGTTTTGTAGTACAGTTTGAGGTTGGGAAAGGTGATGCCTCCCATCTTCTTCTTCCAAAGGATTGCTTTAGCTATCCGTGGGGGTTTATTATTCCATAGGAATTTAAGGAGTGTTTGGTCCATTACTTTAAAAAATGTCATGGGTATCCTTATAGGAAACACATTGAATCTGTGCAAAGCTCTAGGATTATTACCATCTTGACAATGTTAATTCTCCCCATCCATGAGCAGGGAATGAGCTTCCATTTCCTCATGTCCTCTTTTATTTCTTGAAGCAGTGTCTTGTAGTTCTCTTTGTATAGGTTCTTTACACACTTGGTTAAGCTGATTTCTAGGTATTTGATTTTCTGTGGCACAATTATGATTGGAATTGATTTCTTAATATCCCTTTCTTCTCTTTCTTTATTTGTGTATAGGAAAGCCACAGATTTTGGGTATTGATTTTGTACCCTGCCACTCTACTATACATATCTATTGTTTCTAAGAGTTTTTGGATTGAGAGTTTAGGGTTCTCTAGGTATAATATTATTTCATCTGAAAATAATGATAGCTTGATTTCTTCTTTGCCTATCTGGGTGCCCTTAATGTCCTTTTCTTCTCTGATTGCTATGGCGAGTACTTCCAGTACTATATAGAATAAAAGAGGTGAGAGGGGCAACCTTGTCGTGTTCCTGATCTTAAGGGGAAGGCTTTCAATTTTTCCCCATTGAGAATGATACTCTCTGTGGGCTTTTGATAGATGGGTTTGACTATCTTGAGGAAGCTTCCTTCAATTCCCATTTTCTGGAGGGTTTTAATCATGAATGGGTGCTGGATCTTGTCAAATGCTTTTTCTGCATCTATTGATAGGACCATAAGGTTTTTTATTTTTTCTCTTATTGATATGATGAATAATGTTGATTGATTTGTGAATGTTGAACCATCCTTGCATTCCCGGGATGAATCCTACTTGGTCATGTTGTATGATCTTTTTGATGAGTCTTTGGATTCTGTTTGCTAGTATTTTGTTGAAGATCTTAGCATCTGTGTTCATCAAGGAGATTGGTCTGTAATTTTCCTTCTTTGTGTTGTCTCTCTCTGCTTTGGGTATCAGGGTGATATGCACCTTGTAAAAGCTGTTTGGGAGTGTTTCTGTTTCTTCTATTTCCTGGAAGAGCTTGAACAGGACTGGCAGTAGGTCCTACTTAAAGGTTTGGTAGAATTCGGCCAGTGAACCCATCTGGACCTGGGCTTTTGTGTTTGGACAGACTTTTAATTACTGTTTTAATTTCCTCGATGGTGATAGGCTTATTCAGATATTGGAGGTCTTCTTGTTTCAGCCGTGGGAGGTTATAGGACTTCAGGAATTTATCCATTTATTCTAGGTTCTCATGTTTTGTGGCATACAGATTCTCAAAGTAATCTCTGATGATCTTTTGGATTTCTGTTTTTTCTGTTGTGGTGTCACCATTTTCATTTCTCATTCTGTTTATTTGGGTTCTTTCTTTTCCCTGTCCTTACAAGTCTTGCCAGTGGCTTGTCTATCTTGTTTAATTTTTCAAAGAACCAGCTCTTGGTTTCATTAATCTTTTGGATTGTTTTTTTGGTTTCCAGCTTGTTGATTTCCTCCCTAAGTTTCACTATTTCCTTCCTTTTGCCTGGGTTGGGCTTCCCTTGTTGGTCTTTTTCTAATATATTCAGCTGTGAGGTTAGGTTATTTATATGGGCCCTTTCTTCTTTCCTGACGAATGCTTGCAGAGCTATGAACTTTCCACTTAATACAGCTTTTGCTGTGTCCCACATGTTCTGATAGTTGGTGTCTTCATTGTCATTTGTTTCTAGGAATATTTGGATTTCCTGTTTGATTTCTTCTATGACCCATTTGTTGTTCAGCAGTGAGTTGTTTAGTTTCCAGGTGTTTGGTTTAGCTCCCTGTTTCTGTGTATTTATTGAGGGTCTTGTTGGACCTTAAAGTAGGTGGACTTACAAACACATATACTAAAACTATAGAGGCAAGAAGTGTTTGATTCTCATAGAACACTGTTGAAAACTTCAGAGGTTGCAATACATATTCCTGTTGTAAAAGAGGTGCAGTGTGTTTTGGAAAATTAACTTCTTAAGCACGACTTTATTCTCTTAAGATTAAAGCTCCTTAAAATATGAGAAAATACTTCAGAAAACATAAACAGTTGTATGATCAGTAGAAAAGTTTTTCATGTTATTTGTCTATAAGGAAGTGGAGTAACTCCAAAATATTGGGCCTAATAGTTCTACTAATTAAGACTCATGTTGAAATATAAACAGGCAAAAAGATGTTGAGTAAACTCATCCTTGATAAATCATCACTGAGTATAATTCTACTGATTAATAATAATTACTTTATTGTTAAAGTAATAATTTTATGCTATTAATTTTAACTAATTCAAATAATTCAGAAATTTAAATGTCCAATGAAGACTTCCAGGGCATAAATTGGTTCTAGCAATCCTGGAAATGGGTAGTAAAAATGAGAGAATTATTAAGGATAGTAGAAACAAGGAGCAGGAGGTTTGGTCAGTGGTTGGAAGCCTGCTTCAACCATTTTGGAAAAAGACAGTTGGACTAAAGAAGGGACCACTATAACAAAGATAGAGATAAGTTATTTCCTTGTATAAGAACTGCATGCTGAAGCAGGTTTAAAAACAAAGATGACCACCTCTCAGTATCTGTATTACAAACTATAATGCCCAATGGGAAATAAAGAAAAGTAGAAAGAAGGAAAGTTCCTTCCAGAAAAACATGCTGGGAGAGGGACAATGGGAGTGTGACAGTAGGGTAAAGGGCACATTGGTGGTGGGAATGTGCACTGGTGGAGGGATGGGTGTTGAAAAATTGTGTAACTGAAACCCAATCATGAACTGCCTTCTAACTATATCACATGGTGATCAATGCAATAATTTTTAAATAAGAAAATTATAGTCTAAAACATAAATGCATAATAAGAAAACTTCAATGTCTGCAATGACTAGTACAACTAGGATCTTATACAACATGACAGAGTAAATCGAACAAACATGTCTTTCATAGCTAAATAATTTATGTCCAATTTCATACAACTATTTCTTCTGGTATAAACTAATGTTGATCTTAAAGGTTTGGTAGAATTCACTAGGGAATCCGTCTGGACCTTGGCTTTTGTGTTTGGGAAGACTTTTAATTACTGTTTCTATTTCCTCGATAGTGATAGGCTTATTCAGGTATTGGAGGTCTTCTTGTTTCAGCCGTGGGAGGTTATAGGACTTCAGGAATTGATCCATTTCTTCTAGATTCTCATGTTTCACTGCATACAGGCTCTCAAAGTAATCTCTGATGATCTTTTGGATTTCTGTGGTTTCTGTTGTGATGTCACCGTTTTTTATTTCTGATTCTGTTTATTTGGGTTCTCTCTTTTCCCTGTCCTTACAAGTCTTGCCAATGGTTTGTCAATCTTGTTTATTTTTTCAAAAACCAGCTCTTGGTTTCATTAATCTTTTGGATTGTTTTTTTTGGTTTCCAACTCATTGATTTCCTCTCTAAGTTTTATTATTTCCTTTTTTTTCTGCCTGGGTTGGGCCTCTTTTTGTTGGTCTTTCTCTAATGTCTTCAGCTGTGTAGTCAGGTTATTTATGTGGGCCCTTTCTTGTTTCCTGATGAATGCTTGCAGATCTATAAACTTCCCCTCTTAACACGGCTTTTGCCGTGTCCCAGAAGTTCTTATAGTTGGTGTCTTCATTTTCATTTGTTTCCAGAAATCTTTGGATTTCCTGTTTGATTTCTTCTATGACCCATTTGTTGTTCAGGAATGAGCTGTTCAGTTTCCAGGTGTTTGGTTTGACTCCCTGTTTCTGTGTATGGTTAACTTCCATTTTCAGTGCATCATGGTCTGAAAAGATAGCTGACACAATTTCTATCTTTTTTATTTTATTGAGGTATGCTTTGTGGCTCAGCATGTGGTCTATCTTGGAGAATGTTCCATGTGCACTAGAGAAAAATTCTACCAAACATTTAAGGAGGACCTACTGCCTGTCCTGTTCAAGCTCTTCCAGGAAATAGAAGACACAGAAACACTCCCAAACAGCTTTTTACGAGGCACATATCACCCTGATACCCAAAGCAGGGAGAGACAACACACAGAAAGAAAACTACAGACCAATATCCCTGATGAACACACATGCTAAGATCTTCAACAAAATACTAGCCAACAGAATCCAAAGACTCATCAAGAAGATTATACATCATGACCAAGTAGGATTCATCCCGGGTATGCAAGGATGGTTCAACATTTGCAAGTCAATCAACATAATACATCATATCAATAAGAGAAAAAATAAAAACCATATGATCCTATCAATAGACGCAGAGAAAGCATTTGACAAGATCCAGCACCCGTTCATGATTAAAACCCTGCAGAAAATGGGGAATTGAAGGGACTTTCCTCAAGATAGTTACAGCCATCTACCAAAAGCCCACAGCGAGCATCATTCTCAATGGGGAAAAGTTGAAAGCCTTCCCCCTGAGATCAGGGACAAGACAAGGTTGCCCACTCTCACCTCTTTTATTCAATATAGTATTGGAAGTACTTGCCATAGCAATCAGAGAAGAAAAGGACATCAAGGGCATCCAGATAGGCAAGGAAGAAGTCAAGCTATCATTATTTGCAGATGACATGATATTATACCTAGAGAACCCTAAACTCTCTACCAAAAAACACCTAGAAACAATAGACACATATAGTAGAGTGGCAGGATACAAAATCAACACGCAAAAAGTCGGTGGCTTTCCTATATACAAATAACGAAAGAGAAGAAAGGGATATTAAGGAAACAATTCCATTCACAATTGTGCCACAGAAAATCAAATACCTAGGAATCAACTTACCCAAGTGTGTAAAGGACCTGTATAAAGAAAACCACAATACACTGCTCCAAGAGATAAAAGAGGTCACAAGGAAATGGAAACATATTCCCTGCTCATGGATGGGGAGAATCAACATTGTCAAAATGGTAATACTCCCTAGAGCTCTGTACAGAATCAATGCAATCCCTATAAGGATACCCATGACATTCTTTAAAGAAATTGACCAAACAATCCTGAAATTTGTATGGAACGATAAACCCCCCCAAGGATAGCTAAAGCAATCCTCGGGAAAAAGAAGATGGGAGGCATCACCTTACCCAACTTCAAACTGTACTACAAGGCAGTTGTAATTAAAACAGCATGGTATTGGAATAAAAACAGACCCGTGGACCTATGGAATAGAATTGAGTATCCTGACACCCAAACTCAAACACATGATCATTTAATCTTTGATAAAGGTGCAACGAGTCTAAAATGGTGTAAGGAAAGCCTCTTCAATAAGTGGTGTGGGAAAACTGGGCAGCGACATGTAAAAAATGAATTTGGACCTGTGTCTAACACCATGCACAAAAATCAGATCAAAGTGGATTAAAGATCTCAATATCAGACTTGAATCCATAAAGTACATTGAAGAAAATATAGGAAAAACCCTCCATGACATTGAAGCTAAAGGCATCTTCAAAGATGAAACATCACTAACAAAGCAACTAGAATAAAAGATAAACATATGGGACTACATGAAACTTAAAAGCTTCTGCACCTCAAAAGAGACAGTGACTAAGATACAAAAAGCAGTCCACATAATGGAAAAGAATATTCACCCAATACCGATCTGATAAGGGGTTAATATCCAGGATATATCAGGCACTGGTAGAACTTTACAAGAAGAAAACAAACAACCCCATCAAAAAATGGGGAGAAGAAATGAACAGAAACTTCAGCAAGGAAGAAATTCGAATGGCCAAAAAACATATGAAAAAATGCTCATCATCACTAATCATCAGAGAGATGCAAATCAAAACAACAATGAGATACCACTTTGCACCACAGAGACTGGCACATATTCAAAAGAACAACAACAAGTGCTGGCGTGGATGTGGGGGAAAAGGGGACACTCATCCATTGTTGGTGGGAATGCCGGCTGGTACAGCCTTTCTGGAAAACAATATGGACTTTCCTCCAAAGACTAGAAATTGAACTCCCATTTGACCCAGCCATACCACTCCTGGGAATCTACTCTGGGAAGCCAAAAGTACGCGAGCGGAAACACCATCCTTACTTTTATGTTCATAGCAGCATTATTCACAATAGCCAGAATCTGGAAGCAACCAGAGTGCCCGAAAATCGATGACTGGATAAAGAAGCTTTTGTACATTTACACAATGGAATACTATGCAGCTGTTAGGAAAAATGAAGTTATAAAATTTGCATACAAATGGATGGACATGGAGAAGATTATGTTGAGCGAAATTAGCCAGAAGGAGAGAGACAGATACAGAATGACTGCATTTATCTGCATAACATAAATATATAGGTATATATTATGATACCAATATCCAAGGTCAAGTGAAACATATATCAGGAGGTCCTGTCAAAGGTGGAAATTATCACAAACGTGTGGGATTCAGAGGCTAGGTAAGACAGAAAATGGAATAGTGTGCTAACAATTGTTGAGGGTACTAATGCCAACCTAGAACTGAGCATTAAATAAAGGCAAAAAGATACACATGACAACCCTTTAATGTATGTTCTGTAATCCATAGTCTGAGGGGGAAGGAAAAGAGAAAGAGAGAGAAATGGAAAGAAATAAAAAACCTGCCATGGAGCAGGGCTGGGGAGGGGGAGGGAACCGGGGACGTTGGTGGTGGGAGATGGGCACTGGTGGCGGGATGGGTGCTGCAACACTGTTTGACCAAAACCCAAATATGAACTTTTAATTGTATATCTTTGTAATTTTAAAAAATAAAATTAAAAAAA